>CM061130.1:38793697-38806197 GCA_030789695.1 Scilla litardierei | reverse complement strand
GGTAGATGAGGGCTCAAAAAGTATTGGAATCTCTTGAAATTTGGTATGTTGATCATCCATGAGGTGAACAACAAACCCATGAAAAAAAATTCCAAAAAATATTGTGGGAGATGGGGGAAAATGTGGGTGCCTCCTTAGATTGAATCTAAGGAGGCACCCTAGATCCCTTTATATAATACAATTCACGAAGTTTGTCCTACGTGGCAGTTTTGTCCCACGTGGCAGTTTTGTCCCAGTCATATTTTTAGTTGCTGACTGGGATGCCACGTAGGGGTTGGGTGTGGTTCTGGACTTGGGTTTGAGATTGGTTTTTGGTGATTTTTTTTTGCATTTTAGTCACTGATTTTCCTCTTTTTTCTCCCGACCCTCCTCACACACACCCACGCTTTTTTCACTTTGGCGACCAGTTCTCTCCGCATTTGCGCCCGGGCGACGACTACCACCGTGCCCTCCGGGCACGGGTTATGACTAGTGTGTGTGTGTGTGTGTGTGTGTGTGTGTGTGTGTGTATATGCACATTCTAAACTTATACCTATCATAGACAGTCAAATTCATACACGTACTTCAATCATTCATATAGTCATGTACATCCCTTATATAACTATCACTCACTTAATACATAACCATGGTACAGATACCTATATAAAATAGTTTCACACTTGCAAATATAATCATAGTACTTCACGCATAGATAACTTCCTATGAACAAAACAACATGGGTATACTGCTCCCTTATATCTCCTAGTGTACATCCAACACCAAACATATCAACACATGTAATCACACCATACAATATTAAATCATATTTGCTATATCTAATATACATTCACCACTACTATAAATACACAGATATATAGTTTTTCAAATGCACGCAGATACTTCATCACATTTACACATCACATACAGTCCTATAATTATATTCAAGACCTAATACACATACCATAGTCGCAAACACCTATAGCTAAGCACATACTTACTCGTGCGTGGTGTGCACACGCACATACACACGCTAATATACTCTTCATACATGCTACTCATACCACTATATACTTAGCACAGTCTACACACCTAGTTTAGCTAGCATACATTTAAAAATGTAAGTCCTTCGTAAAGAACTATACAACAAGCAAATACTTATATAATGGTATAACCACCCACAGCCATGTGCGTAACGTAACCATACACAACCGAACCTATCACTATACACACATCATCCATTATTATGTTCATAGCACTATACACAAATCACAGACAATTATAACAATATATTTAGAGTATTCCCACTCAAGCATGAGTGACATTCAAATACACATACAAGAACAAGAACACTTATATACATAACGCGATATTTATACATATACCAACACACCACTCTTATACACACACACACACACACACACACACACACACACACACACACACACACACACACACACACACACCAACGTAATCATATTACTCGTCACACTAAACAGGTAAAAATGCATGCTATCATATACACACAATAATATCAATAACACTTTATATTTAGTTAAGTAACACCCTCATAATGCAATCACTTTACATACTATATAATATATTCGCACCATAGAAATTTATATATAATTAGTATACTACTACATATACCTATCCATATATAGTTACGATACAATAATCGTGTATACCTCATGGTATACACGCACATACACAACATCTCGTAAATGCAAGCAATACTATACAAAATCATAACCATATTACCATACGTATATCACACATATTCATACAGATGTATATATCTATCTATAACTCAGCACACATATATCTACGCACGAGCACACGCTCATACGTATATAAATCATATAATAGGCCTGCACACTTAACTATAAGTACACATATTATCAATACATCGAACATGCACATAACTATACTAGCATACTATTCCAAGCATTTACAAGTACCTTCAAACTACATACACCACTAGTAGATATTCCAACACTAATTCTAATATACACAGACATCCCTAAAGTGGTATAGCTATCTACACATATATTATAAATACTAGCATTCATACAACTTCATATATATCATGAATAGCACTGAGTATGCAGATATAACACAAGAGACAATCATTAATATACTAAGGGTAGCACACTCATACATGAGTAGTACGCAGGGGCTCATACACACGGGTCCACACACTCTACCTATATACATGCACCATGACGACATCACAACAATACTAATGGGCCAACCACTAAGCTAAGGTTGACATAGGCAACGACAAGCACTAGTAGGATGACTGAGCAATAGGTAAGGGAACCAGAATCAAATAGCGTAACGAAACAAGATCGGGATGAACGGGTTCAGATAGGGCGGGGATAAGGGAAATTGGTTAGGTGAAACAGAGATATAATTGTGAATATTTAAGTAAGGAAAAGAGAGATATAATAATATCCTTATAAAATACAGGAGAACAGTGTGTAAATGATATAAGTTAAAATACGAAGTAGGGATTAGAAGAAAAGTATAGAGATGAAGTGACTGTTCTACAATTGGAACTAGATTTATACTAAGAACTTTGGAGTAGGAAAAAAACGAAGAATAATAACGGACATACTTGAAAAGTTGGAGTTCTCTTTCGCATAGAAAATATTTAGTAGTCGATATAATGAGTTGTTTGAAATAAGTTTGAGTAGTAAATATATATAGTAAGAGAAAAATGGTATATAGGATTATCGAAAAATCATTATATGAAGGAAGTAAGATATTCTCCTGAGTATGAAAGATATAGGTTAGAAAATATTATACGGTAGTAATTTAAAGATTTCGACGAAAAGTTTCAAAATTCAAAGAATGCATTTAAGTCAACTGAATGGATATGAAGTCTAAGTTCATGCTAAATGCTTTCAAAGACTTTAAACTGGAAGAGGAATTCAAAATAAATAATATTGAAAGTACTTTTCGAAGGATCAAGATGGTAATGAGAAAGATTCAACGATTGATGATGAACGACATGGGAGAATCACGTGAATTGGAAGCAAGGTAGTGAATCAAATATTCCAAGCATAAATATGACTGGGAAGTAACTTATTGAATCTGTTACGTATGGGATCCTATGGTCATTAGCTCAAAAGTGTAATGATTAGGAAAATAATAGAAATCAGGGGTTCTAATTACCGGGCCGACTAAAGATTAGGAGAAACTTAGCACTAAGACTTTCTAATGAACTAGATTGTAATAGGGACCTCAGGGAAAGGGTCCTTAGAGAATCAGGATTACGTTCTGTTGGCCCAAAATTGATGGATCCAAGCAAACGACTAAAGGAAGGACTCTAGAAATATAATATGGTCAGAGCCGGGTGGGAGGCTACAAAGGTATCCTAAAATGAGTACGACTAAATCTTAACAAAGGTGCCTGACTATCAAACTTGGACGTCTATCTAAGTCTTCCTACCATCTAAGACAAGTAAAACCTTCACATTAGACTCAAATTTTACGACTCGAATGTTTCGAATGTTTCAATGGATGTTTTATTATTATCGTAGTTTCGATATTTCACAGGTGCAACGACCTCTATGAGCCACCACAAAACCTGTCACGTCTCGCTTCCCAAGTATGGAAGGCGAGACGCGAAGAGCTCCGCTCAAACTTGAAGCTGTGAAGCTACAGTCTGATAAGCGACTATGTGTTCGTCCATTCGCAGGTTCCTGCATTGCAATGAAACAACAACGACAACAATAATAATATGAACGCAGGCAATAAAATAACCAACATTCAAAAAATCCATTTCATTATTCCAAACATCCACAGATATAATCATAAAATAAAGGTACAAGAGTCTGAAAATGAAATGCCCCAAGCATGGCCAAAACTAAAACATAGAAATGGTGCTACACATCGAAAACTAACAGCAACAACTAGGTGAAATAAAAGCAACTGAGAAAGCCTCCTGCTGAGACTAAGACGGGTCTCTGGTATCCTCGAACTGGACGTTAACAACCTGGTAGTCCTCAGCAAATACCTCAAACTCAAAGCCTGACATGTGACACCCAAAGAGAAAAGGGCACTTGTCAGAAAAAATCTCCAAAGAGGGAAAAGGAGACTTTTGTGCAAGGAAACATAAAGGATAAAGAATGCAACTTAGTAGTTTAAAATGAGATGACATGGCATAATATTTCAATGAATGCACCAGTTAAAATGAGCATGATATTTTGCAATGCATTACACGTCGTAGTAAAAAGCTACTAAACAATATCCATGATTTCACGATTACCATGTATTCACGATGTGCACAGGGTTTACGCCTTTCAGCTGAAGTGCTGTACGGGCACACTTCTACGCTGAGTGATCGCTTAACCCTACCCCTCCACGTGTGTATGGACTGGCTCCCATCTTCTGGATCACGAGCTAGGAAGTGTTTATACATTTCAAGCTTCTGGAACACGAGCCATGAATTGTTCTTGATTTGGCATAGGGTGCACCTAGCCTCATTACATGATGTAGGAGTCAAGATCATATTCGCCGCAGCTTACATTTTAATAGTGGCATGTGCTACACATTCACAAAACATTCAATGCATGACATGTGATATGCAATATGATAGTATGATAGCAGATATTGAATTGTATACCGTTATATCAAAATAAACGTGACATGTGATATGCATGAAATGACATGGCAAGGGTGTCGGATCTAGCTTCGTTGTCAAGCTAGATCAAGTCGGGTGTCAGATCTAGCTTCGTTGTCAAGCTAGATCTAGTATGATGCCTAGGCGACTAGCATTTCACCGCTTAGCCTCTTTTACACAAATATTCAGAATAGCCTAAAACATGGCTTTAACAATAATCTGAGCAAGTTTCACTTGCCTGATACAACGTCCACAAGTCTCATATCAATGGTCCAGAATCTCCCTATGTGCTCAATCACCAATCATCAATCCTACAGTCTCATATTATTAATCTCAATTAGTGATTTAACCAACACAATAAATTACCGGTTTTTATCTTGTTAAATATAAAGGTGCGGGTTCCTACGGTTCGGGTTTACCTTAACACGACGCGAGAGCTACACTGATGTCAGGTAGCAACGCCAGGGGTTGGGTCTGGTAGCGAGCGAGGTACGGTGATAACCAGAGACAACGGTAGCACGAGCGCGAATGCCAGTGAGCAAGGGAGATCTCGGTATGTTGTTGGGTTACGCGTGGCTATGGTGCAATGGGGGCATGGCCTGGAGAGATGGTCGCTAGTCGGAGCAAAGGAAAACAGTGCGGAAGTTTCAAGGGTGGTGATGGGCTGTTGCACGGTTGCAGGTGGGACCGGGCTGTTGTGCGGTTGCTAGTGGGGCCGTGGGTGATAGGGTGGCCAGAGCTGGGTATGTGGGCGAGTGAATTACCGGTAATGGAGGGGAGATGGATGATGGGTGGTAGCTGCAAGATGGGGGAGAGGGTTCAGTCTGTTCTCAGAGGAGGAGGCTGGATAAGGAAGATGGAGGCGCGGCCGTGGTTGTCGGAGGTTGAGGGGGGTGAAGGGGGAGGTCTACCGGCGATGTCGGGTGGTGGCCAGCGGTTGAAGGGGTGGGGTCGTGGGTTTCTTGAAGGGGACGGTTGTTTTTTTAGAAGGCAAGAGGGAGATAGGAGAGAGAGGGGGGAGGAGAGTGCACTGTAGGGGGTGCCGGATGTAGGCTAGCGGCAGGTGAGGGTGGCCGGAGGTGAGGGGCAAGGTGGCCGGTGATGTAGATGAAAGTCATGGGTTTTAGCAAGAGGCGGCTGTGATGCGTGAGTTTTAGAGAACCTAAGGCTTCATGTCTAATGAAGGGATTCTTGCTATATAGGTGTAGAAAAGGGGTAGATTTAAGGTGATTGGAGAGAGAGTGTGTGAGAGGGGGAGGGTAGACATAGTGTGGCATATAGCTAGGGGAGATCTTAACATGATACGTAGGAAATTCCTAAGTGATTTGATTTAATTATTTAATTAGGAATTGAATCTTGAATTAGTCTAGGCTAATCATAAGCTGAAAGTGATTAGGGGAAAAGGTTGGTCTAGCGGTGTCCGATAAATACAAGAAAAATATCGGGACGACTGTGTCGACAAGAGGGTTGAGACTACGATGATCGGTCATAGGCTAGGTCAACGAAAAATGGAACTAAAAATAAAAAGGCCAAACGTCGAAGTTTAAAGTTACGACTTCCCTTAAAACAAAGCTGTTTTGTGGAAGAATGAGCCGTGAAATAATGTTCACGAAAAAATCCACAAATAAATACTCTCTCAGAGGGTCACAACGACATATAAGTTCGCGCGTTGGGATACAAGAGGAGGTCGCAAAAATACGCGTACGAACAAGAAGGTACGCGCACAAAAACACACGATCGAAAGGCAACCGTGACAGTAGGGTTGAGCGGCCACCAGGTTAGAGAGTTTGGCCACTTTCTAAGCTGAAGGCGTGAACCCTCTTGATATCGAGTCGCTTGGTGTCACACGGTCTTGTCTTGTCTTGTCACGTCTTGTAGCTGGTAGCTTACGCTACGACTTTTTGCCTGCCACGTTTACTTTCTGCACAGTCTTTACTTTCCTTGCATAAATGTATAAATGCCATGCTGCATCATCTCATGTAATCAACCATAAAATGTCATCTTTAAATTTCATTTACACTTGCAGTAGAGTCTTCTTACCTTTCCCTTGTAGACTTTACCTGACGTACAGCTCCTTTCTCTTGGGAGTTGTACGTCAGGTATTGAGACGGAGTACGCAGACGAGCCGGCTTTACCTAAGGACTTGGAGTCAAGGATGTCGACCCGGAGTACGTTCCAGACGAGGAAAAGACTTAGAGGTCCCTCGCCGTTGCTGTCTTTCGGAGGTTACCACTTTTCTAGTTTGGGTGCGTAGCACCGTTTTTTTACTTCTTGTCTAGGTTGGGTGCATCGCACCATTAGTTTCCCTTTCCGCAGTTGTGACCATGCTTATGCTTCTTTTATTAGACTTGATATAATGCTGGATATTATCTCTTTTAATAATGAATGCAATTTCCTTTCGAGTACTCTTGTCTTATTATTATGAACTTTTATACGCAAGAACCTGTACTTTAATGGTATCTCTACAGACACTTATTGGGCCGAGCCTCACAGCTCTGGCCCATGAGGACATTCGTCTCGTCGTCGTACCTGTTTTGGGAAGTGGGGCGTGACATTTTCTGAGATTAGTGTTTTATTCTACATGTTATGAAAGATATGGATCTTTTTATTAATTGATATGATTTTTCTAGCCTAAATTTGTCTTCTCTTATTTTCCTGTTGAAGAAGGTGATCTTTTATTAAATGATACAATTTTTTGGCCTAATTTTGTCTTATCTTACATTCTAGTTGTAGATGGCGATCACCCAGTTCCAACGGTATTTTTTGCAGATTTTTCTGAGCTTCAGCCTATTTTCCACATTTTTGGCAGATTTGGATTGTTTTATTAAATGAAATGATATTTTTGCCTAATTTTTTCTTCTTTTATTTTCCAGTTGAAGATGGCGATCTCCAAGTTCCAATGGACATTTTTGAGGATTTTTCTGAGTTTGGGGCTATTTCAACATATTTTGGAAGATATGTTTATTTTTATTAAACGATATGATTTTTTGGCCTAATTTTGTCTTCTCATATTTTTAGTTGAATATGTCGATTTTCCGGTTTCCACAGACATTTTTGCAGACTTTGATCTCGGAGAAATTTTTCAACATTTTTTGCAAGATATGGATTTTTTTATTAAATGATATGATTTTTTGCCCTAATTTTGTCTTTTCTTAGCTTTCAGTTGATGGTGATCTCCGGGTTCCAACGGATATTTTTGCGGATTTTCTGAGCTCCCGGTCTATTTTTTAAATTTCTAGAAGATATGGGGTCGTTTTATTAAATGATCTGTTTTTGGCCTAATCTTGTTTTCCTCATATTTTTATGTTAAAGAGTAAAATCTTCCTGTTCCAACGGATATTTTTGCGGATTTTCTTAGTTTGGTGTTATTTTTCTACATTTTCTGGAAGACATGTATCTTTTTATTAAATGATATGATTTTCATACCCTAATTTTGTCTTATCTTATTTTTTTTATTGAAGATGGCGATCTCCTCGTTCCGACGGACATTTTAGCTGATTTTTCTAAGCTCGAGGCTATTTTCTATATTTTCTGGACGATATGGAGATTTTTATTAAATGATATGATTTTTATAACCTAAGTTTCACGTTCTTATTTTTCAATTGAATATGACGATCTCTCGGTTCCATCGGACATTTTTGCGGATTATTCTAAGCTCCGACCTATTTTCTAAGTTATTGGAAGATATGAATATTTTATTAATGATATGATTTTTTGGCCTAATTTTGTTTTCTCTTATTTTTAAGTTAAAAATTCCGATCTCTCGGTTCCAAGTTCCACTTGACATTTTGCCAATTTTTCTAAGCTCATGGCTATTTTCTGCATTTACTGGAAGATATGGATCTTTTTATTAAATGATACTATCTTTGGCCAAATTTTTTCTTCTCTTTTTTTAAGTTGAAGATGACGATCTCACTGTTCCAACTTAATTGTGCCGATTTTTTCTCAGATCGGGGCTATTTTCTGCATTTTCTGGATGATATGGATTGTTTTATTAAATGATATGTTTTTTCATTTAATTTTGTCTTCACTTATTTTCTACAGGTTTTAACGGCCACTTTTGCAGATTTTTATAAGCTCTGGGCTATTTTCTACATTTTTTGTAATATATGGATCTTTATAATAAATGATTTGATTTTTATAGCATAATTTTGTCTTCTCTTAATTTTTTCAGTTGAACATGGCGATCTCCTGGTTCCAACGGACATTTTTGCAGATTTTTGAGCTTGGTGCTATTTTCTACATTTTATGGAAGATATGTGTCTATATATTAAATGAAATGATTTTTTGTTCTTATTTTGTCTTCTCTAATTTTTCTATTGAAGATGTCAATCACTCGGTTCCAACATACATTTTTTGGATTTTCTGAGATCGGGGCTATTTTCTAAATTTTATGAAAGATATGGATGTTTTTATTAAATGATATGACTTTTATCCTCTAAATTTGTGTTCTCTTATTTTTCAGTTGAATATGGCGTCTCCTGGTTCAAACAAAATTTTTTGCGAATTGTTATGAGCTCGGGGGCTATTTTCAGCATTTTCTAGAAGATATGGATTGTTTGATATGAATTTTTTGCCTAAATTTGTCTTCTCTTATTTTTTTTTCTTTGATAATAGCGACCTCTTGGTTCCAATGGACATTTTTTGCAGATTTTTTGAGAAACGTGTTATTTTCTACATTTTTTGTAAGATATGGATCATTATAAATGATATAATTTTTATAGCCTAATTTTATCATCACGTATTTTTCATTTGAGTATGGTGATCTCCCGGTTCCAACGAACTTTTTTGAGGATATTTTTGAGCACGAGTCTGTTTTCTATATTTTCAGTCTGTTATATATTTTTATTAAATGATTTGATTTTTGGGCCTAATTTTGTCTTCTCTTCTTTTTTTGTTGAAGAAGGCGATCTCCCAGTTCCAACGGACATTTTTGCGGATTTTTTAAGCTCGGGCCTATTTTCTACATTTTCTGTAAGATATGGATCTTTTTATTAAATGATATGATTTTTATAGCCTAATTTTATCTTCTCTTATTTTTAAGCTGAATACGACGATCTCCTGTTCCAACCGACATTTTGCAAACTTCTCTCTCCGGAATATTTTCTATATTTTCTAGAAAATATGGATCTTTTTATTAAATGATATGATTTTTTGACCCAATTTTGCCATTCTTTTTTTTCAGTTAAAGACGACGATCTCCTGGTTCCAATAGACATTTGTGCATATTTTTTTTGAGCTCGACGGTATATTTTACATTTTCTGTAAGATATGGATCTATATATTTAATGATATGATTTTAAATCCTAATTTTGTCTTCCATTTTTTATGTTGTAGATGGCGATCTCCCGGCTCCAATGGATATTTTTGGTGATTTTTATGAGCTCGGGGCTATTTCCTAAATTTTCTAAAAGATATTGATATTTTTATTAAATGATATCATTTTGGCCAAATTTTCTATTCTCTTATTTTTAACTGAAGATGGCGATCTCCCAGTTCCAACAGATATTTTTGCATATTTTTCTTGGGCTCAAGACTATTTTCTGCATTTTCTGGAAGATTTGGTTCTTTTGTATGGAAATATATTATTTTTTATAGCCTAGTTTTGTCTTCTCTTATTTTTCAGTTCAAGCTGGCAATCTCCCTGTACCAATGGACATTGTTGCAGATTTTTCTGACCTCAGGACTATTTCTACTTTTTTGGACGATATGTATCTTTTTATTAAATGATATGATTTTTGGCTTAATTTTGTCTAATCTTATTTTTCAGTTGAATATGGGATCTTTTGGTTCCAACAGACATTTTTGCGGATTTTTCTGAGCTTGGGGCTATTTTCTACATTTTCTAGAAAATATAGATGTTTTTATTAAATGATATGATTTTTCTAGACTAATTTTGTCTTCTCTTATTTTTCACTTGAAAATGGCGGTCTCCCAGTTCCAACGGACATTTTTGCGAGTATTCTAACCTCGAGCCTATTCTTTGTATTTTCTGAAACATATCGGTCATTTTATTAAATGATATGGTTTTTTGCCAAAATTTATCTTCTCATATATTTTATTCGTTGATGATGGCGATCTCCCAGTTCCAACGGATATTTTTGCAGATTTTTTTGATGGGCTATTTTCTGTATTATCAAGAAGATATCGAATGTTTTATTAAATGATATGCTTTTTTGGCCGAATTTTGTTTTCTCTTTTAGTGTTAAATTTTACGATCTCTCGGTTCCAACGGATATAGTTACGGATTTTTCTGAGATCTGGGCTATTTTGCATATTATCTAGAAGATATCGATCGTTTTATTAAAGGATATGATTTTTGGCTGAATTTTGTTTTCTTTTTTTGTTAAATTTAGCGATCTCCCGGTTTCGAAAAATATTTTTGCGGATTTTTCTGAGCTTATGGATATTTTCTACATTTTATGGAAAATATGAATCTTTATATTAAATGAAATGATTTTTATTGCCAAATTTTGTCTTATCTTATTTTTTTAGTTGAACATAGCGATCTTCCGGTTCCAACAGACCTTTTTTCAGATTTTTTGAGCTCGGTGCTATTTTCTTTATTTTATGGAAGATATAGATCTTTTTATTAAATGATTTGATTTTTATAGCTTAAGTTTGTCTTCTATTATTTTTAAGTTGAAGATGCGATCTCCCAGTGATCCAGCTTACATTTTTGCGGATTGTCCTTAGCTCAGGGCTATTTTCTATATTTTAGGGAAAATATGGATCATTTTATTAACTTAAATGTTTTTATAACCGAAGTTTGTTGTCTTCTCTTATTTTCCAATTGAAGATGGCGATTTTTATTTTGAAGGATATGATTGCTTGGCCTAATTTTGTCGTCTCTTATATTTTAGTTGAAGATGGCATTCTCCCGGTCCCAAATGACATTTTTGTAGATTTGTATGAGCTCCAGGCTATTTTTCACATTTTTTGAAAGATATGGGCCGTTTTATTAAATGATATGATTTTTGGCCTAATTTTGTTCTCTTATTTTCTAGTTGAGTTGGTGATCTCCCGGTTCCAACAGACATTTTTGCAGATATTTCTGAGCTCCGTGCTTTTTCCATATTTTCTAGAAGATATGGATCTTTTTATTAAAAGATATCAGAGAAGACAAAATTAGGCCAAAAATGTTTATTGGAACCAGGAAATCACCATCTTCAACTTAAATATAAGAGAAGACAAAATTCGGAAACGGGAAATCACCATCTTCATCTTTAAAAATGTCCACTGTAACAGGGATATCGCCATCTTCAACTAAAAATATTTTTATTTATGATTTTATAATCTTAGTGTTGTTCTCTACATTTTATGAAAGATTTGGATCTTTTTATTACATGACATGTTTTTTCTAGCCTAAATTTTTCTTCTCTTATTTTCCAGTTGAAGATGTCGATATCCTGGTTCCAATGAAATTTATGCGGATTTTTCTGAGCTCTGACCTATTTTCGACATTTTTGGAAGAATGTATCTTTTATTAAATAAAATGATATTTTGGCATAAAGTTGTCATCACTTAATTTCCAGTTGAATATGGCAATCTCCCGGTTCCAACAGATATTTTTGCGGATTTTTCTGAGCTCGGGGCTATTTTCTACATTTTCTCGAAGATATGCATCTTCTTATTACATTATATGATTTTTAGGCTAATTTTGTCTTCTCTTATTTTTCAGTTGAAGATGACAATATCTCGGTTCCAACGGACATTTTTGCCGATATTTCTTAGCTCGAGACTAGTTTCTACATTTTCTGTAAGATATAGATAATTTTATAAAATGATATGATTTTTCTATCCTAATTGTCTTCTCTTATTTTTCAATTGAAGATGACGATCTCCCGGTTCCAACAGAAATTTTTGCGAATTTTCAGACCTCACCACTATTTTCT
>CM061130.1:38767654-38793197 GCA_030789695.1 Scilla litardierei | reverse complement strand
GGGGGAATATCTTAAGCTTATGTTGTACCATGCATATGGTACAACTTAAGCTTATATTGTGCCATGTATCATGGTACACCTTAATTAAGTTGTTCCAAAGGAACAACTTACCCTAAAATAACTACCTTGGGGGCTATAAATAAGACCCAAGGGTAGCCATTTTCCTTACACATTTTTGCATGAAATTCATGCATGCATCTTCTTCATAGCGAAGCTCTGCAGAAATATTTCCTCTCCCTCCATCCAAGTTCTTAATCTAAAATAGAGATTTAGATTGTGGGATTAGTAGCCTTACTCCGTTCGTGAGTAGACTCGATCCGTCGTGGCGAATCCGAAGGCGAAGTTCGTAGACTACCGTGCAGCGTACGCAAGCGTAAGTCTACACTTCATATTATCGATCCTAACTCTGTTTTGTGCAGGATCCTACATTGGTATCGGAGCCATATGGGTTCGCCCCGGTCAATCCACCGCCCCGTCGAAACTACGAACGAGTCGTTGTCTTTTTCACGAATGGGTCTCCTACTATTACGGATATAGTAGGAACGCTTCGTGACGGAGAGAACGCAGCGGTTGTTCTTTTCACGTTAGGGTCTCCTATCATTATGGATATGGTAGGAACTCTCCGTGACGGGAAGAACCGACCGTTCACGTATTAAGTTATTCATTTTTGGCACACGGCCATTAGAAAATAACTAAATTCTCGACGAACGGGTGCTTCATCGACGAACGGGTGCTTCATCGAGGAAGATGATGGAAGTTATTTCCATCGGGTAAGAGGAAAATTTGGTGCATGTGCACCATGGCCAAATGGGCCATGAAGGCCATGCACCCCCTCTCCTCATGCGGAGGGGGTTGGCTACGGCCAATAACCACCGGCGACCACCCCATCAAGGGGGAGGAGAAAGTGCGGCAACCCCATTCAAAGGGGGTGGCCGGCCATGGCCAAAGGGGCCATGGCCGGCCAACGCCGAAAGGCCTTGACCATGGCCGGCCATGGCCAAGCCATGACCGGCCATGGCCAGGCCGGCAGTGGCCGGCCAAGGCCGGGCCGGCAGTGGCCGGCCTTGGCCAAGGGCCTGCCGACCAGGCCGGCCTGCCAGCCCTGGTAGAGGCCAGGGCCGGAGCCCTGGCCACTGCCAGGGCCATGCCGGCCCTGGCAGAGGCCAGGGCCGGCGCCCTGGCCTCAGGCCAGGGCCTGGCCGAGGCCAGGGCAGGAGCCTTGGCCCCGGCCAGCGGCCTGCCGGCCCTGGCAGAGGCCAGGGCCGGCGCCCTGGCCTCAGGCCAGGGCCTGGCCGAGGCCAGGGCAGGAGCCCTGGCCCCGGCTAGTGGCCTGGCCGGCCGGCCCTGGCAGTGGCCAGGGCCTGGCCGGCCGGCCCTGGCAGAGGCCAGGGCCTGGCCGGCCCTGGCCGAGGGGGCCAGGCCCCCTGGCCGGCCAGGGCAGAGGCCCTGGCCGGCCTTTGGCCAAGCCCGGGTCAGGGCAGAGGCCCTGACCGGGAAGAAGTTGAATTCGAAAATTGGTCGACCAATTTTGTGTTTTTGGTCGACCAATCCGACAAATGGTCTGGGTCGATTGTAAACTTGCCAGATGACCCATACGGGGTAACAAATGGCCTTGGTCAAACTCGAATGTGTAGATTAGTCCATACGGGGCTAACTACAGTGCCGAATAGTTCATACGGGACTAACGTTTTAATGAAGTTTTCATTGGGCTCTACTCCTTGAAGATTAGCCATAATGCTCTACTTCATGCGAGATTAGCCAAGTCATTGTGCTCTACTCTTCGGAGATTAGCCAATGTACTTATGAAATTGTGCTCTACTCCTTGAAGATTAGCCGTAATGCTCTACTTCATGCGAGATTAGCCATGTCATTGTGCTCTACTCTACGGAGATTAGCCAATGAACTTATGACGTTGTGCTCTACTCTACGGAGATTAGCCAATGTATTTTATATTCGTTTTGAAAAATACGTTTTCAAAAACGCTTTTCCGCTGCTAAGTACTATAAGAGTACTAACATTTGATAAAGTGAGGGAGAAATATTGAAAGTTACTCTAGATGGTGATTGGAAACATAGTGACCTTTCCGATTCTAGAGTAACATCTTCAATATTTTTCGAAAGTAACTTATCAAATACTTATTTTCCGCTGCTAGTACTATAAGAGTACTATTGTTTGATAAGTGATGGGGGATTATTGAAAGGTGTTCTAGATGGTGATTGGAATCATAGAGACCTTTTCGATTCTAGAACAACACCTTCAATATTTTTCGAAAGTAACTTATCAAATATAATATAATTCCAAGTGGGATTTGAATTTTAGAACTATCCAAATGGGATATTCTATTATCATTTCAAGTGGGAGTTATATTTTAAGAAATTTTTATGCAATGTTTTTGATCGAACCTTCGGTTTTGTGTCTTTTGCAGCATTTTAAAAGTAAAATGTCTTCCGCTTCAAAGAATATCGTCGCTGAGTTAAACAAAGGTGAAAAACTCAACGGCGATAATTACAAACTTTGGTCCATTAAGATACAATACGTTTTAGAGGAGCAAGAAGTGCTCGAAACTCTAAAGAACGTAATGATTGAACCCGAGTTGGGCACTACGGCCCAACACCGAAGAGACAAGGAAGCTTTTGATGCTTGGTCTCGGAAGAATAAGATAGCGCGCATTACGTTATTAAGCAGTATGGCTGATGACATAATGCGCATCTTCCGAGAACATGACCTAGCCATGGACATATGGTCCAAGCTAGAGGAGAAGTTCGGTGGCACATCGGTGTCCAAACTTCGCGCCTTAACTATAAAGTTCGATACATATAAGAAACGTCCAGATCATTCCATGGGGAAACATCTGCGACATATGGCGAACCTTATCTCGGAGTTAAAGGACGCAGGTCATGTGCTCACTGATGAGCAACAAATCCAAGCAGTCATACGTTCCCTACCAAATGGGTGGGATCAAATGAAGATGCATCTCACTCACAATGAGAGCATCAAGACCTTCAACGACGTTTCCAAGCACCTCGAATTAGAGGAAGAGCGGCTTGCGGCTGCCAAGCCATGTGCAGAAGTGCACATGGTTGCTAGTTCCTCACACGGGGGAAAGAAACGTAAAGATCGTTCGAAGTCTTCTAATGAACGTAATAAGCAACCTGAGTCTACCAAGGAACCCAAACATAAGGGTGGACACAAGAAATGGCACAAGAAGAAAGACTTGAAAAGAATCAAGTGCTTCAAGTGCAACAAGCTCGGTCACTATGCTCGTTCGTGTACGAGTGGAAGTGACGAGGTAACTTGTAATACTAGTTACATATGTGTTTCTAGTTCACTATTTCTTGTGGAATCTAATCCATTTTGGGATAATTGATTCAGGTGCCACCGACCACATAGCAAAGGACAGACGGTCCTTCGTGGAGTATCACCGGATACTCAAGGAATGAAGTGGATCAATGTAGGAAACAACACACGTGTTGAAGTGAAAGGCGTTGGGACTCGCAAGCTTGTCTTGGACAACGGCCGCACTATCCTACTTCATGATGTTCTCTTCATTCCATATATTCAAAGGAATATTAAAATTGTGGTCAATTAATTGGGTCTTGGTTAATGGTTGGTTCCTTCATGTTTGTAATATGGACCTATTTTTGTAATAATTCCTTTATTGGTTCTGGGTTATGTATTTAAAGGATTCATTGTAATAAGTACAATGTATGATTTCTCATTTCCTTGTGACAAATTCTTTGACTAATGAGTCTACTATAATTTGTTGGCACTCAAGGCTTGGTCATATTGGACCAACGCGTATGGATAGACTTGCCAAACGTGGCCTTCTATCCAATGTTTCAAAGGTTGAAATGTCGACCTGCGAACATTGCCTTGAAAGGAAATCTTGTCGCAAGCCGTTTTGAACCGGCACAAGGGCCAAGGTTCCATTACCGCTTATCCATTCGGACATATATGGTCCGATGAATGTCAAGACAAGACGCGGGAAGTCCTATTTCATCACTTTTAATTGATGATTTCACCCGATTCGGTAATATCTATTTGATATCCCACAAAAGTGAAAGCACTAAACCTGCTTTAGAAACTATATGAGTTTAGTGGAGAATCAATTAGATCGCAAGATTAAGGTCATGCGAACCGATAGGGGCGGTGAATATCAATCAACAAGTTTAAAAGAACTTTGTGATGAAAAAGGCATAGTACATCAAGTAACTATGCCTTATACTCCTCAACAAATTGGTGTTGCAGAAAGGAGGTATAGGACTTTAATGAAAAATGGTCTGTTCAATGATGGCGCAAGCTAACTTGCCAATCACCTTCTGGGGTGATGCATTATTGACAATCGTTTTCATTTTAAACCACGTACCCTCGAAATCAGTTAGCTCCACTCCTTATGAGTTGTGGAACCAAAGGTCTCCTAACTTAAACATTTTACCTTGAGTTTGTGCATTCAACGCACATATTTCCTCCCATAAGTATGGCAAACTTGGGCCATGGGGAAGGAAATGTATCTTTAAACGATACGCATTAAACTCCAAAGGTTATGTTTTTGTTAGTCAGGAAGACAATGGTGTGCTAATTGAGTTTAAGTCAAGGGATGTCACTTTCTTGGAATACGAGTTTCCAAGACAGGGCGAGATAAGTCAGGACTTATCTCTATTTGAGATTTGTGATCAAGAAGGATTACCTCATTCGAGTGGGAGAATTCTTGGTGAAAACGAAAATACTTTTCAACCTTCACCAATGGATTATACGAATGACGATTATCCTATTCCATACGGGAATAATGATCCAAGTGGGAGCAATTCTAACAACATTTCAAGTGGGAGTGATATTAGAATTGATCTAAATTCGAGTCAACAAGGACTTGAAGAATCTCAAATATGCCACATCATGCCCTGCGAAAGACAAATGGATGGAAGCGATGAAGAAGGAATTGAAATCCATAAAAGTTAACCAAGTCTGGGACTTAGTTAACTCACCCAGAGGACATAGAGCAATTGGGAACAAATGGGTTCTCGAGATCAAGCATAAGGCTGATGGCTCTATAGATAGATATAAAGCTCGCCTTGTCGCGAAAGGTTTTACGCAACAGGAAGGGATAGACTACAAAGAAAACTTCTCACCTGTTGTGCGTTTTACCTTGATTCGCAATGGTAGCTTGCTTATACCTCGAATTACATCAGATGGATGTAAAGACTGCCTTTCTCAATGGAGAATTGGACGAGGAGATCTATATGGAACAACCAACAGGGTTTGTAAAAGAAGGAAACAAACATAAGGTTTGTAAACTTCGTAAGTCCATATATGGTCTTAAATAATCCTCGAGGCAATGGTATATACGATTTCAAGGAGTTGTCTTATCAAATGGATTTTTTCCATGCTTGATGAAGATAACTGAGTATATATCAAGAGGATTAAAAGCAAGTATATTATCATGTATCTATATGTAGATAACATTTTAATAGCCAGAAATGACAAGGGCTTTGTAATGAGTATCAAGGCTTGGCTTTCATCAGTATTTGAGATGAAAGGCATAGGAAAAGCCGCATATATCCTTGGAATTAAGATTTCAAGGAATCGTTCGAAGAAACTTCTTTCTCTTTCACAGGAGACTTATATAAAGAAGGTCCTAGAACGATTTAATATGCAGGACTGCAAGTCCATTGATATTCATATAAGCATATGCGATAACTTATATCTGGAATCGTGTCCAAAGAACCAAAAGGAAAAGGAAATTATGGAAAAAGTTCCATATTCCAGTGCAGTTGATAGTCTTATGTACACTATGGTGTGTGCGAGACCGGACATCTGTTTTGCCGTTGGAAATGGTAAGCTGTTACCAAACCAACCCAGGGCAAGAACACTGGAAAGCGGTTAAGAGGATAATGCAGTATCTTAAAAGAACTGCAGATTTGCAAAAGACTATGATAAAACCAAGAAGGTAGACATAAGGTACATATCTACGCATGAGACGATAGAGGATCAGCTTACGAAATCGATCCCCAGAAATGTGTTTTATAAACACTTATCATCTTAAGGATTGCGTATGGGCTGAGTTGTACCAAATATATATTCCCATGTCTAAGAAATGATCAAAATTAATAAAAGAATAAGTTCTTTTTCCAACATTGCATATGAATTTCTTAAGAAATGTTTGTGTACATTTTTGAAATCTCAGCTGAATTGTGTGTATGTCGGACAGATTAAGGTTGGCTCTCTCACATGAGCAACCGCCTTATCTTATCAGATGGATAAGATAGAGATGAGACTAGTTTAAAGTCAAAATCATTAGACGAATGATTTAGAGTCAAGACTTTAACAAGATAGTCGAATGAAAGATCTGCATCATATGGATGCTTACAAAAGATCTGAGATCTGTATCACAAGGATATAAAGATCTCATTGGATTTTTTAATCCTATCTGTCTTATGCAGGATGAGAGTCCGGGAATATTTCCTGAGTAGTAAGGGGACTCAAAAGATAGGCACTGTGGTGTCTGATCTTTCATCCGTACAACATCATTAAGACATACTCTCCCTGGGAAAGGAGTGATGTTGTAATACGTGTTCATACCACGTATGCATTTCGACCACTGAGTTAGTAGCAATAGTGTTTGCTATTATGTGAGACTCAAAGGCCATACGGGTCTTAACTCTTACCCTCAAGGACTCCAATTGGTTCCTTTAGATTTGACGAGATGATCGCTATCTTAGCGTGTTACTAATGGGCTATGGTAATTCGGCTCGGCGGGGCACGTTAGAAAAGCGAATCAAGTCAAGATCATAAGGTTCTCAAGAAGAGGAAGATTGATTTCATGTTCGCATTTGGACTTTAATGATTCAAAGCTGGCCAGCCAATTGTAATCCAGATGGGATTCAATTGTTGAATATAAAGTATAAGAAATGTGAAGAAATAATCTAGGGTAAAGCATGCGTTGAACTACTTAACTTTGCACCTTCGAGGTCGTTGTGTATCTCTAACAAGTGCACAACAACAGACTCTACGCGCATGACGGTCACACGGTCTATTTCTCGGTATGATAGATGAAAGAACTAAGGGAAAGACGTTCTCTTACAATCCCCTCAAGTGTGAGTGGGAGATGTTGGATATGGAAGACGTTTGTACACCCTTGTGGGGGATGTACGAGGGAATACGGACCTCGAACGTCGCGCACACGAAGTCGTGTGCAAAGGGAATCTGTTCCCTTGCGGAGAGGATCTCTGTATGAGCGGGAAAGTCGCATTATATATGCATAAGTGCATGCGACATATGGCTAATAAAGGGGGAATATCTTAAGCTTATGTTGTACCATGCATATGGTACAACTTAAGCTTATAATGTGCCATGTATCATGGTACACCTTAATTAAGTTGTTCCAAAGGAACAACTTACCCTAAAATAACTACCTTGGGGGCTATAAATAAGACCCAAGGGTAGCCATTTTCCTTACACATTTTTGCATGAAATTCATGCATGCATCTTCTTCATAGCGAAGCTCTGCAGAAATATTTCATCTCCCTCCATCCAAGTTCTTAATCTAAAATAGAGATTTAGATTGTGGGATTAGTATCCTTACTCCGTTCGTGAGTAGACTCGATCCGTCGTGGCGAATCCGAAGGCGAAGTTCGTAGACTACCGTGCAGCGTACGCAAGCGTAAGTCTACACTTCATATTATCGATCCTAACTCTGTTTTATGCAGGATCCTACATTCTGTGTCGTGGCCATCGTCCTTATGGTATTTGCAGTACTTCTCCCTGTTCTTCCCACCTCTTTTAGCTTTCGGTGGGGGGCGATCAGCTCGCTCTTCCTTCTGCACTTGGGCGAGGACGGCGTCTGGGATGGTGTCCCTCGCGCTTTCTCCCCGCTGCCTGTTCCTCGGCCTCTTCTCGGTCCGGTACCCCTCGGGACTGCCTCGTCCGCCGTCGCCGCGCTTGGTCCCTCGAGTGGCTGCGTCCTCGGCCAAGGCTTCCTCGGTTAGCATGAAGCGTTCGGCCCTCGCCATGATCCCGGGGAGGTCCTTATGGGGATCGTTGTGTAGGGACTTCTTGAGGCCTCTGTGGCGAAGCCCTTTCTTGAGGCCCGTCTGGACCACCAGGTCAGGGGGGCTGTTCACGTTCAGCCTTTCCGCATTGAAGCGGCGCATGAACTGTCGGAGCGGCTCGGACGGGCCTTGCACTATGTTGAACAGATGTTCTGCACCAGGCTTGATCTGCCTCCCCGCCATGAACTGCTTGCAGAACAGCTGGGCGAGTTCCTCGAAGCTGTCGATGGAGCGGCCGAGCAGGCTGTGGTACCAGGTCCTCGCCGCTCCCCTGAGAGTAGAATAGAAGCCCCGGTAGAGTAGGTCATCGTCAGCTCCCTGGAAGGACATGTCCCCCTCATAGTCCATCACGTGGTGTCCCGGGTCCCCTATTCCGTCGTACTTTCCCAGCACCGGGATTCTGAATCGAGAGGGGACCCGTGCATCGGTTATCCTTCGTGACAAGGGGCACCGGTCTCCGTGGATGCCCCCGGGGATGCGGCAGAGGCCTGCCTCTGGCTCGTTCGGGGGTGGAGGGAGTACAGGCGCCGGCGGGGCTGGCTCCGCGGCCCACGCCACGCTGGGGGTCGGGCTGACCTGGTGCTCCCGACTCCTCCCGCGGGAGCTCCTGCTCCGCCGTGATCGGTCTCTTGAGTGGTGTCGTTCGCTTCTCCGGCGGCGGGACGACCGTGACCGACGAGATGATGCCGTCATCGATTCGCCCTCCGTCCCCTCGGTTTCCCGTCGGCTCCTTTCACGATAAGGGGAGGAGGCACGTGATCTCGCCTGACGGGAGCCGGACCGCGTGAACCGACACTCTGTGTTCGGTTTCCGGGTCCCGTGGTCGTCGACCACCGCGGACCGCAAGTGCGGGGGACCCCCCGCCCATCGTTGGCTATCGTTCAACGCGCCTCCGTTGGACGGCGCGGGGCCGACAAGCTGATGTACCGTCGCGACCAACGTCTGGAGGCTCGCATTGGTCTCCTGAGCCAGGGCGCGGAGCTGTCCCTGTGTGGCTAGTTCTGAGCCGCCGGTCTCTTCGGTTGAGTGGGCGGGGTGGCCGTCGGCGTGCGTGTCCTCGGGGTTGCCATTTGATGCGCCATTCCCCTCCTCCGGGATGGGGGTCATGCGTTTCCTTCCATTGCTGGCTCGCGCCATTGTAGGTGTGGTTTGCTTCTTCGTGGGATGGTTTTCGGTTCCCACAGACGGCGCCAGATGTTTCAGAGTGTTTTCTCACTACAGAGCGTTGACCGTGGAGAACCCGGTCAACGCAGTCAAGGGGCCCGCTTGGGTCCCTCGGGGGCTTTGAATCGATGAAGATGGAGCGAGGGGAAGCCTCGGCCCTGGTTGAGACGCTCGGCCTCGGACAGACGAGCACGGCCTCGGAGGTAGGACGACGAGGGGTAGCCTCAGTCGCCCAGCGAGATGCGTGTTCGGCGAAGGGCGAGGGGAAGCCTCGGCCCGGGTCGAGACGCTCGGCCTCGGTAGGATGTGCTCGGCCTCGACGGGCGGACGGTGAGGGGAAGCCTCACGGTCCGGTTGGTTGTCTGGTTGGAGAGGGGCGAGGGGAAGCCTCGGCCCGTTGATCAGCTGCCCACCTGTGTAGACGAGAACGCTCGTCAGGGGGCCGGACCTTGGTTCCGGCCAAATCCCCTCTGATGCCTAAGTCAGACAGAGATTTGAAAGAGGAGGCCCGGCGGAGACGGTTCGACTCGTGAGGAGATCGTAACGGCATCTCTCGGCGTGAGCGGGGGAGGAAGGAGATGAGATGGGGGAACGAGGTCGTTGATGGAGTACCTTAGGTTTTAGATACCTGAGATGCGGTCCTTTTCTTCGTCGTCCTCCTAGCCCTTTTAAAGAGTCCCCAGCGTGATTGCCTCTGGCCCACTTCCCTCGCCCGCCCTCAATCGTGCCCCCTCAATCCGCCCTCCGTCGCCGCCCCTCGCGCCATGCCCGCACCTCCCCATTACCGTCATTTAGTGGTCGCGGAACCGGGGGAGCGGTTATCGCAGGAGTGGGCGAGTGACCAGCGTGTATCAGGGCCGGGTCGGATCGATAGCAGGGGGGTCCCTTAGTGGGTCTTGTGAAACGGGCCGGTATACGTAGATGGGCCCCCAGCAAGCAGTTGGGCTCCTGGGCTCGCGTCTTTTGGGTCTCGGTCAAATAGGCGTAACAAGCGTTAAAAAATGGCGCGGGCGCCTTTGGCATGGAATAACAAATTCAGCGCATGCACCTTCGACACAGAACACCAAATTCGACGTGGGTGCCTTCGGCGCAGAACAACAAACTCGACGTAAAACAACAATTTCGGAGCGGGTGCCTTTGGCGTGGAACAACAAATCAGCGTTAAAAAATCGGCGCGGGCGCCTCATATACATATTACCCGTGCCCGTGGGACACTGTTCATTTAAAAATCTTGGACCCACTAATTTTAAACAAACATCAATAATTATTAGTTTCCCCTGAAATATTAGCAGATGGGATCGAAATTTTACAGGGTTTTGCAACGCGGATCAATGAGTTGACAGCATCTCCCGCATTCATTCTCCCACAGCTCGCGTTCATTCCCAAGATGAGATTGTGTGTGTGCACAACATTTTTTTTCATAACTAATATTAAAAGGCAATTCCTAATTTCAATGTTTTTGTGTATTCCCAACAAATTTATCTTCAAACCAAAAATTTCCCTCCAAAACTTGATGTGACATTGCCACATAGGACAAATTCAAAATCTGCCCTCAATTGTCATATAGATATCCCTAAATTTCCATAAGTCCTAAATTTCTCTTTCCTGGCGGCGACCTCCCCCTATCGGCGCGCGACCTCGTTCCGCCCTCGATCCGACATCAATTCCCACAAAGACTGTCTCGAGTATTCTATCTCGCCCTTTGCCCAACTCTAGGGTTTTGTCTCTCCGATATCCGATATCCGTTGGCAAAGGTCACCATTGATTCAGTCGTCGATCCCCTGCGCGAGTTTGCAAAGGACAGCATCCGCCTCGTCAAGAGATGCCACAGGCCCGATCGCAAGGGTAGAAACCCCATCGGATCCTTAAATTACTGTTTTTTGTTATAGGATCTATTGAAATTGATCTACTGTTTGTTCGATTTTGGTCGGGCAGAGTTCACGAAGGTGGCGTTTCGCACGGCGATCGGATTCATGGTGATGGGATTCGTCGGGTTCTTCGTGAAGCTCATCTTCATTCCCATCAACAACATTATTGTTGGATCTGGTTAAGGTGAAGCCTCTGATCTGTGATTTGATCAATCTAGATGCATGTAATTGTCTTTGATTTCATAATGCCTATGTTGTGGGGATAATTGTTTTGTGATCTAATTTTTTTGTGCCCTTGAGGCGAGATTGTTTGCTTTGTGGCAGTTTTCCTTCGTTATATTTCACCGTGCTCAATTTTCAGTTTGATGCATTGGCGTTGCTGTTGTCATCCTTTCACTTGATGTCAATATGTCAGCTCATCACATTGTAGTGGTCCATTCTTTACCCTGCCAGTGGGAAGCCAAACATTCACTCTCATATCAGGGTGGATGTAGGAGAAAGCATGGCACAAGCTTGATTTGTTTACTCCTAGAAACTTGTTTATTAGTGAGATTTAGTGAGGTGATTTTGGTTAGCATGCACTCACTAGTTTGATAATTATAGGCTTGGGATTATTTGGATACTCTACTGAGTCTAGAGAAATTATTTGATTTGGCTAAAGTGGTCATGTCTTTTGAAGGAAAGACCGTATTAAATGTTGCCTTTTAACTTTCTGCTTGGTCAAATATTCAAGGTTAGAGCCTCGGGTTTCAAAGATTGTAAAATAAAGGAAATATAAAGAGCTTGTACTACTTGCATTATGTGAAATAGACAATTTGAAGGATTCATAATTCTTGAATGTGGATATGCTGATAGATAAAAAAATATTCATCTGACCCTTTAGAATACACAATCACTACAATTTCATTGTAGTCATAATTTTTTTACATTAACAAAGTATAAATGTTTATTTTTAGTTAATCTTTGTCTGATCTTTTGACTGACGTTTCCAAGTGGAATTGGTCTGTTGGTTAGCCACCACACTAGATCTTTTTGTAGAGTAGAAACCAAAATCAGTCAGCTGATGCAGTTAAATGAACTATCCTATCACATTTATGAAAATAGAATCCTTCCATTCAATGCAGAAGAACTTATGTTAGATTAAGCATAAGCAACATTACACTGCCGCTATCCTGGTCTTGGAAGCTTGAAACTTCCTCATTATTAAGGAATTATGTTTCCTAGTTCAACTACAGAAGCAGCATCCTTGTTTGTGCTGGTCAGCAACTTATGAAGGAGGACATGCTGGTCAGCAATCGGATGACCAGCATTTTTTATGCTGCTAATTCTGTATGTAGAGTCATGTAGCATATAGTCATCAATATAAAAGAAATTGTATGATAGACATGTGCAGAAATTGAAGATTTATTCACAATCCAACCTGAACTGACATTAAATATGTATGCAAAATCATGAGAAGAAAGATAGTGCAGAATTACAGTGGAGATGTCTCATTGAAATGTTTCATTGATTTGAAGTCTTTTTTACTGCAGTCACT
Organism: Scilla litardierei; assembly: GCA_030789695.1. Lineage (NCBI taxonomy): Eukaryota > Viridiplantae > Streptophyta > Magnoliopsida > Asparagales > Asparagaceae > Scilla > Scilla litardierei. The sequence goes on along the minus strand of CM061130.1, from coordinate 38,780,583 downwards.
CTCCTCAAGGTCTAACATCTTCAACTTCAATTCCTAGTTTTATTTGATGTAGCAATTTTGACTTGTTTTGTTGCTTGCCCATTAAATGTTTCATTGATTTTGCGCAATAGAAGTTGATATTGCTGTAATTTGGTGTGCATTTGATGCGATATATTTTTAATGTATCTTGTTGCAAACCCATTTGAGGTACATTTTGATTTTAGCAATAGAACTTAATTTTACATTAGCTCATAGTAATTTATTATGTATTCCACAATTAATATTGATTTATACCAATAGTGCAAGCATGTATTGCTATTTTGAAATGCATGCTAAAGTCTCAACTCTTGGAATTTCCCCTTAAATTACTAAATCTTTTTAGTGCTATACTTCTGTTTCCAACTTGCATCTTGTATCTGTATTGACTCTTTTGGCAAAAAATTATATACTAAAATGTAATCCTCTCTTCCAACTAAAAATGTGATGTTTACACTCCCAAGTGGAGGTTTATTAATGCCAAGGCAAAAGATGTTGTGGATGCTCAGACGGCTGCAGTAGAGGTTAGTGAAACTCCATGGTCTCTTCAGGATTTTAGCTTTGATATTCAGTATTGAAGAAGATTAATTTTCTTTCTGTGTGTTTTCATTTAGAAATCGCTCTACGGGCTCTCGAGGAAGATATCGGAGATGCAGGGGTCTGTGATAAGGAAGAGAATTGAGCTAGAGAGGTTGAAAAGTTTGGGAAGCTTATCTACAATTCTCGAGCTGCAAGTAAGTATTTTTCCATCTTATATATGCTTTTGTTGTTAATTGAAGAGAAGTATCAAATAATAAAGAATTTTTTCCTAAAAGACATGCCCTTGATCATTTCTCAGTTAAGCATAGAACAATGTGATGCATTTCTAATGTGTCAAGTATATATAAGGCTGGAGAGGAGCGCAAATGCTGGTGCTTTTTAAACTCAGATCACTACACTTAATTCATGGATAGTTCAATCTCTTAAGTTTGTATGTTCATCTCTTACATTTGGCAGTCATTAAGTTTATATGCCCAGTTCTCACACTCAGACATTTCCATGAGCACATACATTCACCTCTTACTCTCCATCATAGCTCAATGCATTATAGAATGTGACTGTGTGGAGATAGGCTGATCCACAGATCAACCACCTGGGATAGTCTATCAGTCCGGGCCATACCATCAGATCTGTAATTACTAATCAATTCCTAATACAAATGCTATAAATAGTCAACTACTAGCTATAATTAAGATATATTGATGCTTTAAGCTCAGATCACTACACATAATACTCAAATAGTTCAATCCCTAAGCTGATATGTTTATCTCTTACTGTCGGTAATTAAGTTCGTTTGTCTAACTCTCATACTTAGACAACTACCTCTCATCATAGCTCGAAAAATATTCTACATTTTCTTTATATTTTGTTCCTAATATTCTACATTTTGTATTCTGAAATTTCAAAATAAAACATGTTGTCTAGAGATCTATAAACTAGGTAGAACTCTATATTTAACCATCACTGCAAATAATATTCTACATTTTCTTTATATCTTGTTCTCACCCTGAACAACATATATGTCTGACACAACAGATGTTTACAAAACTATGGTCATGCCGCCAAATTATTAGCTTATGAAATGCTGAAGCTGAAAATGCATTCATGCCTCCATTTTACATGAGAAACTCACAATGAATATGGCGAATAATGTTGTATCTATGATATTTTGCCCATATTTGCAATCTTTTATAAAGCTGTTTGAAATCTTTCACTCCAACAACTGAACTGGCATTGCTTGTGAAATAGTATGCAGTAATGAAATCAGATTTTGGCGAGTATTATGGAGCGTCGGCATCGCTCATAGTTTATGGTTTTAAGAACGTTGCCCTTGATCAAGCGACAGTGAGCCAAATATGGGTCATAGGAGGCACCAAAGGGCCTGAAGATGAAGTGAACACAGTGCAAGCAGGATGGCATGTGAGCGAATTCAATACTGAAGAGTCCACAATTTGTTGGTATTCCATTGAAGTTCATTTTCAAATGTATTTTTTTTATTGTTTTCAGGTATATCCAAGCATGAATGGTGGTGATTCTGCAACTCACCTATCTACATTTTGGACGGTAACAATCCAAACATCTTCACTCTCTTTGTTCTCCATGATCAAATGTAGGATGATCAATAAGTAATTTCCATGCAGGCCGATGGTTACAAAACGGGATGCTTCAATCTTATTTGTCAAGGATTTGTTGTATTACCCCCCAACTTTGGCCCCGGGAGTGAAATTTCACTGCTTTCTACCTATAATGGGATCCAAGAATCAATAGAGATACTCATCTTTAAGGCAAGTTAATACTCACAAGCCAACATTTATATGTATGCCAACTTCTTACATTTGCATTGTAGGATCCAAAAACTGGGAATTGGTGGCTAGCATATGGAAAAGGCAAATATGGGCAAAATATCTATAATGCATGGAGTATGGCGGTTTTTTGTGCACATACATTGTGATTAACTCCTGATGTTTAGTTAATATTCCATCAAACTCGCAATATTATCCGCATTCATTCAACTTTTTTCATATTACTGTAAAGTAAGATATTGTAATGTGGAATTTGGCCTTGCAGATGCGAAAGCATTCTACAGCCGGGGTTTAACTGCACTGTTTGTATTGAAAAGAACGCAAACAAGGCAAGTGCCGGGGGAAGTTGATCATTTCCTGTCAGAACAATGTTTTCTACAGGTGTCAGCCAGGGGCACCCAGAGAGGCTATGTAAAAACCCTTCTACCTTCACGACAAAGGCCAGGTACAAAAGTAAGCCATCAGTGCCCCTCAAGTAATATGTCGAACAATTCTGATAATGAATTGAAAGATAAGGAGAAGCTTGGTCAGAATACAGGAGAGGGAATCCCATCGACTGTTGAATCTATCCTTGAGTTCAGGCGTGAAGCGCCTGAAGGCGACTTTGGCTAAGAAGAAGAGAAAGAGGAATGGATCTGCAGTTAACAAGGACTCCCGGGGTGCAAACAACGATGCGACGGTACATTCCATTGAAGGCACTGCAGGTTCCAGCAAGCGGAAGAGGAAAGGATGGTTGAGCTTGAAGGAGATTGCAGAAAGCAACGAGGCTCAGAGCAGCAGAAGTCTCAAAATTTTTGCTATTCCGTTTCTTTTGCAAGCAGGAGTCTCAAAGTTATAACCTAAAAACAAATTTAATGTAACCAGAAACAAATTTAATGTAAGCAGGAGTCTCAGAGCAGCAGGAGTCTCAATGTTCTCAGAAACCAAACTTTAATGTAATATTTTGTCTAATTATTGCATGTTGTTGTTGAGACAACTTTAGTTTGCTTTTAGTTTTTGCTCCTTCCTGTTGGTGTATGAGTATTGTGACTAATTGTAATCAATAATTCGTGAACATCAATTGGGAATTTTAATTTGTTTGATTTTATCTATTTTTTTAAAAAAACTAAACATTAGCCACGGCCAGTCCGTGGCTAATAGGTATTAGCCACAGTCAGTCCGTGGCTAATGCTTATTAGCCACAGACTTTCTGTGGCTAATGCTTATTAACCACGGACTTTTCGTGGCTAATGTTTATTTTTTTTAAAAAAAATAGAAAATCAAAAAAATAGTAAACCACTTAGATATCGTTTAAAAAAGCGCTATCCAAGCTACCATAGCGGTAGCTTGGATAGCGCTTTTATAAGCGCTATCTTAGTAAACCACTACGATAGCGCTTAAAAGCGCTATCCAAGTGTAAAAAAAGCGCAATGCAAGCGTTTTTTTGTAGTAGTGATTCCTCAAACTCATTTACGCTATTTTCATGGGGAGCGAGATCAATTGGGCACAGATTATTCTTGAGAAGATGGACTCCTTCGAATGTATTCGAAAGTCCACCAAGTCAGCCCACATTCCATACCCGTGCCTATTGACTCTCGTCTTCCGTCACTTCAAGGTCCCTCTCCCTCCCGATGATGAGCATCCTCTTGGTCCTCCTCTGAATGCGACGGCCGTCAAGAAGTCTCTTGCGGCGCTTCGTCATGTTTAGAGGACGACTCCTTCAGCTTCTGCTTCTGCTGCTCCTTCTCCTTCTCCTACTCTCGCTGAGCTTTCACGTTCGTTGAGACGTGTGGAGTCTCGATGTGCTCGTTCCGAGGAGATGCTCGCTCGCATCTGCTCTCGCATGGGTATAGAGGTTCCTCCGTCTGTTTCTGACAAGGAGGAGATGGATGAGGATGAGCTCCAGGAGCTTGTTCGTTCTGCTGCTACTCGTGCCCCAGAGGGTACGTCTGCTGCTGCTGCTACTTCTACCGGTGCCCCCGAGAGCACACCTGTTGCCACCATCCCTTCGGTGGATACTTCGTCTGGTGCTCCCGAGGCCACTCCCGTTGCGACTGTGGACACTCCTGCTGACCCGGTGACCACCACTCCTCCTGCAGAGCCTGCTGTTGCTGCAGATCCTCCCTCCGCCTCCTGAGCTTGCTTGGAGGACTCTCTTGTGCACATTGGATGATATATGTAGTGTGAGAGAGTTGGGTAGGATAGATGGTGGTTATGGATTTTGTGATGTATTTTGATGTCATTTTTGGATGGATGTCTGTATGTTTTGAGATACTTCGATATATGTTGTGATGTGTTGTATTTTGTGCTTCGATCTGAGGATCGCTCATATGTATGTTGGCAGATGTATAATTTTGTTGTATCCATGTTTGATATATATATATATATATATACACACACACACATCGTGATTGACATTTACTTCTCGTGTGCACATTTTATTTATTTTGTCTGTCTCTGATATTGACTTCGTCGCTCGACGATTAAATCTTGATTTAATAGAAATTATTTCTATGAAAACATAGAATTGTTTTCCATGCACTTAATTCATCGAGAATGTTGATATTGGAGAGTATATTCCATAACTCAATTCGTGAAATTGATTTGAGTTTTGATGATTTTATTTTTCGATTATCGACTTTGGTTTCATTGACACGCTTTGATTTAATTCGTATTATCCTTTGGTGTCATTTGGACCGTGGCCGTATTCTACGACTCCCGTGCTTTTATTTGAAGCCATTGTTGTTGTCGTTGTTCTCCTCCCACTCTTTTTGCTAATGCCAAAGGGGGAGAGAATTAATAATGACGATGAGCTAATTGATAATTCAAAGCAATTTACCGTGAATCTAATTTGATATGTTAGATTCAGGGGGAGTTAAGATATAAAAATGGATTTCAAATCCGATATTTCAATAATTGGATTCACATTTTATACTTTACTCGTCTGCTTGATGCGTATGATTATTATTTAATTTGGAATTAACGTGTCATCAATGCAGGGGGAGTAAGTAAATTTCATTTGAATCATTATTTTTGATTATTATTTATGTTGGTTTGTCATCACCAAAAAGGGGGAGAATGTTGAGTATTGATTCCCCGGATTTGGTTTTGATGATGAACAAACATAAATATCGTGAACTAACTCTTTGTGAGCGCAGTTATGGAGATCGTCGCCAAATTCATATGAACATCCAAAGCGACGTCTCAAGACTTCTCAAAGTATGTGATCGTATGCTTGACGCTTCGTTGAAGCTCAAGGACCATTATTGAAGTCATGAATATTCGAATGAAGCTTTTGAAGACGGTTCGTCAAGTTTAATTTATTGTCTTCTAGCTTCTTTTCATAGAATGTTAAGTCTTGAGTAGGTCTTACGTTTTAATCTTCATAACGCTCATATCTTAGAGCTAGGATCTTAGTAGAAGCCCATACAAACTTTCCCGAAGCTTCGTGCTTCGATTCGCGGCTTCTTGTGCATGTTAGTTGGTTCAAGAAGAAGAACCAACTGACTAGATGACGATCTAGTCGGTCGGCAAAGCTTCTTGAACCGACTAGAATGCTTTCTCAATTTCTAGCTCACTTACTGTTTACAGTTAGTCGGTTAAAGAAGGTTCATTGACCGACTAGTTGTGAAACTAGTCGGTTAGGAATCCTTCTTAGACCGACTAGTTGAGCTTCTACTGTAGAGCCTAAGTTACTGTTTATCGTTAGTCGGTCAAAGTACATTTTTCGATCGACTAGTTGATAAACTAGTCGGTCAGCATTTGCTCTTAGACCGACTAATTAAACTTGAGTTCAGCCTTCTCTATTTCACCTGTTAGTCGGTCAAAGTTCACTTACCGACCGACTAGTTGTGAAACTAGTCGATTGGCAAGTCTTCTTGGACCGACTAGTTTTTCATTCCCTGAACTTCATCCTTTTGGATGTTCACCTCTTAGTCGGTTCATGTTGTTTCACCGACCAACTAGTTGATGAACTAGTCGGTCAGTGGTCCTTCTTTGACCGACTAGTCTGCTTCAGAATAGAGCCATTGGAGCATTAAATGCCACGAATTTTCCTCTCTCTTTCCTCTATCCTATATATACTTGGAGTGTTGCTTTCATAGCATTCAAGGCTGATATTTATTGAAGTTTAGAGATCAAAAGAGAAGCAATTAATTCTCATTCAAAGCTCTTTCATTTCTCACTTGAATCTCTCCCTCACTCTTATTTCAAAAGAGAGATTCATTGATTGTGAGCCTTCCAAGCCAAGAGCTTGATTCTAGGTCACCAACATCCACCTAGGCCTCCATTGCTGGTCAATATCTTGGAGCTAGGGTTTGGTGCCTTCATCTTCCCCAAAATCCGTCTTTGCCCTAAATCGTAAGTTTTACTCAAGGCATAGGATTTTGTCGGTAAGTTCGTATTTCATTTACTTTCATATTGTAAGTGTTTTACTCTCAGTTGTGAGAGTTTGTTTGTGATCCCGGGTTGTGGGAGTCACAATTTCATTTGTATATGATTTGATCTTGTAGAGGTTTCTATAAGTATTTCATAGTGCAAATTTGAGTTAGAAGTTTCTAACTCAAGTATCCGGAGGGGATCCGGGTGGTTGGGACGTAGGATCACTGGGAACAAGTCGGGGAGACTTGGGTGGATCCGAACCCGTTAAATTGTCTCTTTGCGATTGCATTTCTTTGTTGTCAATATTTACATTTCCGCATTGTTGGTTGAGTTTGCAAGATAATTTGGAATTATCTTCTTAATTATTTTAAAGTACTATTCACCCCCCCCCTCTAGTACTTGTGCAGTAGCTTTGTAGGGCATTACATTGGGCCGGAGCTGTGAGGCTCAGCCCAATAAGCATCTGTAGAGATACGGTTAAAGTATAGGTTCTTGCGTATAAAAGTTCATAACAATAAGACAAGAGTACGCAAAATGAAATTGCATTCATTATTAAAAGAGATAATATCCAGCATTATATCAAGTCTAACAAAAGAAGCCCAAGCATGGCCACAACTGTGGAAAGGGAAACTAATGGTGCGACGCACCCAACCTAGACAAGAAGTAAAAAACGGTGCTACGCACCAAAACTAGAAAAGTGGTAACCTCCGAAAGACAGCAACGACGAGGGACCTATAAGTCTGGTCCTCGTCTGGAATGTACTCCAGGTCAATGTCCTCTGACTTCAAGTCCTCAGGTAAAGTTGGCTCCTCTGCATACTCCGTCTCAGTACCTGACGTACAACACCCAAGAGAAAGGAGCTGTACGTCAGGTAAAGTCTACAAGGGAAAGGTGAGAAGACTCTACTGCAAGTGTAAAGGAAATTTAAAAGATAGCATTTTATGGTTGATTACATGAGATGATGCAGTATGGTATTTATACATTTATGCTAGGAAAGTAAAGACTGTGTAGAAAGTAAATGTGGCAGGCAAAGAGTCATAGTGTAAGCTACCAGCTACAAGACGTGACAAGACTAGACAAGACAAGACAGGACAAGACCGTGTGACACCAAGCGACTCGACATCAAGAGGGTTCATGCCTTCTGCTTAGAAAGTGGCCAAACTCTCTAACCTGGTAGCCGCTCAACCCTACCCCACCCCAAGTACTAAAAGACAAGACTATATAGGACCACTCACTCTAGCTCGGTGAGTGCCTCTATCCCCACGGTCTGCAGGGCCACTCACTCTGTCCTGGTGAGTGACGGGCTTCCCGTAGGTGAATCTGTACCACTGTATAGGACCACTCACTCTAGCTCGGTGAGTGCCTCTATCCCCACGGTCTGTAGGGCCACTCACTCTGTCCTGGCGAGTGACAGGCTTCTCGTAGGTGAATCTGTACCAAGGATCACACTCTCTATTTTCGAGAGTGTCCTTATTGCACGCAGGCTGTGTAAGATAAGTCGTGAATGCTGTTACATGGCATGACATGGGTATAGTTGTTCTAGGGTGTTCACACGCACGCACACACAGATTAGTTCCTAGCATGTTTGCAGTTTATACCTAGACTTCGTTGTCAAGTTTAGGCTATCGTGAGGGGGTCCCAGGCGATATAATTTCACGTCCGGTTCTATTGTTCAACAATTTACAGTTCTAAGGAAGAAGTGGCCTAGACTTGCCCGAAACTACACAAAGGGGGGCACTTGCCTGCAGTGGCAAGAGGAACGTCCGTCGGAAGCGTCTCGTCATGGAAAACGAGTCAGTCAACGTCTGCTGTCACAAGTCAACGGGCGATGTCAGGTCGCGTTTTAGAAGTCCTATTATGGTATGTTTCTAAGTTAAGCGTGGCTATTCTAACAGTCCCAAAACACTGGTTCATGTGATCAAATATGTTCTATGGTTCTCTACGACGATTCTATCCTATGTGCACAGTCAATATAGTCCGATCGTCGATTCTAGGTGTTATAACGGTTTAATGGTGCAAAAAAGTAAATTTAGTGAGCTAGTTGACAATTTTTAATTATGGTTCAATGTCGTAACGTTTGGGTTGCTACGAGTGAAAAGACCAACCTAGTGCGACGAATGCACACGAGTCTGACGTTGGATCTGGAAAACCATGCTGGATCACGTCGTCTCTGGTTCCTCGACTGCGGGTAGCGTAGTAAAGAAGTCGTCTCGGGATCGTTCCAGCTGCGGGTAGCGTAGCGAGACGGTAACAGTGTCGGGGTCGCCTCGGTTGCAAGTAGCACAACGAAACGGCTATGGCAATGATAATGGCCTCGACGTCGGGAGGCCGCGAGATCTGCGACGAGCGTGGGCTCCTAGGAATGCAAGGGGACTGACGTCACGTGGACATCAGGATTTGCATGCGGGGAGGTGGAGCAAGGGGATGGCCGACAGTTTTGAGGGTCGAGGTGGCCGAGCAACATGGGGGAAGGGAGGCCGGATCTGTCGGGTCTGCCGTGCGTCGGGGTTGAAGCAAGGGAGGACAGTCGGACTGTCGAGGGGGAGATGGGTGAACTATAGTTTGGCATGGGGGGTCATGGAGGAGGCCGGCTTCAAGGGGGAGGTTGGAGATGGGTACTGTCAATGGGGAGGCCGAAGTCTTTGCGGTTGTTTGGGAGGAGGAGAGGGTGGCAAGTGCTGCTGGGTGGCCGCGCGGGAGTCAAGGGGAAGGAGGTGGCCGGATGGCGGCTGGGTGCAGCTAGGAGGTGGCCGACGGCCTGTCAAGAGGAGGGGGAGGCCGACGGTAGTGGGAAGGCTGCCGTTTGTAAGGGAGATGGTCGACGTTGGGGTGGTTGCGGGGAGGAGAGGATGCTGGAATTGGGGTGTTTGGCCGGAGGTAGGTGTGAGGGTGGTCGGAGCAAGGGTCGTCGACGGTGGAGAGCTCGGGTGCGTGAGTTTATAGGTGGCAGCTGCGTTGGGTTTGCGAAAACCCTAAGGGAATGTTACGGTTATAACATGAGGAGTTTGCTAAATAGTGTAGGAAAGGGGTGGGTTTAAGCTTGATTGGAGAGAGAGTGTGTGATAGTGGGAGGGTATACTTAGGGTGCCAATAGCTAGGAGAATAATGAGGTGATACGTATGAATCTTAAAGATTTAGATTTGATTTAGGTTTAAAGTTTGAAATTCGATTAGATTAGGGTTAATTGGATTTAAAAGTAATTAGGGTGGAAGGCCGGGCTAACGGTGTCCGAAAATTACGAGAAAAATATCGAGACGACCGTGTCGACGAGAGGATCGAGACTAAGATGATTGGTCATGAGCTAAGGTCACGAAAAACGAGACTAAAAGTAAAAAGGTCAAATGTCGAAGTCTAAAGTTACGACACGCCTTCAAACAAAGCTGTGTTATGGAAGAATAAGCCGTGAAATGACATTCACAAAAATTTCCACAAATAAGTACTCTCTCGAAGGGTCACAACGACATATAACTTTGCACATTCGGGTTACAAGAAGAGGTCACAAAAATACGCATACGAACAAGAAAGTACGCGCACGAAAAACACATGATCGAAAAGCGACCGTGACAGAAAATGATATATAACAATCTTTTCAGTTAAAGATGGCGATATCTCGGTAACAACGGACATTTTTATAGATGAAGATTGCGATTTCCAGGTTTCGAATTTTGTCTTCTCTTAAATCTTAGATGAAGATGGCGATTTTCTGGTTCCAACGGACATTTTTTAGCCTAATTTTTTCTTCTCTGATATCATTTAATAAAATGATCCATTTATTTCACAAAATGTGAAAAATAGCATGGAGCTCAGAAATATCCGCAAAAATATCTGTTGGAACCGGGAGATCGCCAAATTCTACAGGAAACCAAGAGAAGACAAAATTAGGTCAAAAATCTTATCATTTAATAAAATGATCAATATCTTCCAGAAAGTATGGAAAATAGCCCAGAGCTTAGAAAAATCGACAAAAATATCTGTTGGGACCGAAAGAATGCCATCTTCAAATGAAATATAAGAGAAGACAAAATTAGGCAAAAAAATCATATCATTCAATATAAAGATCACCATCTTCAACTTGGAAATAAGAGAAGACAAACTTATGTTATAAAAATCATCTCACTTAATAAAAAGATTCATATCTTCCATAAAATGAAGAAAATAGCTCAGAGCTCAGAAAAATCCTCAAAATTGTATGTTGGAACCGGAGATCGCCATTTTCAACTAAAAATAATAGAAGACAAACTTAGGCTATAAAAAGCATATCATTTAATAAAAACATCCATATCTTCCATAAAATAAAGAAAATAGTACCGAGCTCAAAAAATCTGCAAAAATGTCGGTTAGAACTGGGAGATCACTATATTCAACTGATAAATAAGAGGAGACAAAATTATACAATAGAAATCATATCATTTAATATAAAGATTCTTATTTTCCACAAAATGTAGAAAATATCCCCGAGCTCAGAAAAATCCGCAAAAATATCCGTCAGAACCGAGAGATCACCAAATTTAACGAAAAAAGAGAAGACAAAATTAGACCAAAAAATCATATCATTTAATAAAACAAAAAAATAGCCCATATCATAGAAAAATCTGCAAAATTACTCTTTGGTTTCAATAGATCGCCATCATCAACGAGAAGACAAAATTAGGCCAAAAAATCATAACATTTAATAAAAATGTCCGGTAGAACAGGGAAGCCGACATCTTCAAGTGAAAAACAATAGAAGACAAACATAGGCTATAAAAATCATATCATTTAATAAAAAGATCAATATTTACAATAAAACATAGAAAATAGCCTTGCATTCAGAAAAATATGCAAAAATTTCTGTTTGAACCAGGAGATCGCCATCATCAATTGAAAATAAGAGACGACAACATTAGGTAGAAAAATCACATCATTTAATAAAAAGATCAATATCTTGCAGAAAATGTAGAAAATATGACAGAGCTCAGAAATACCGGCCAAAATGTCCGTTGGAACCGGGATATCGCCATCTTCAACTTAAAAATAAGAGTATAGGCTACAAAAACATATAATGTAATAAAAATATCCATATCTTCCAGAAAATATAGAAAAAGATCCCGAGCACAGAAAAATGCGCAAAATGTCTTTTGGAGCCGGGAGATTGCAATCTTCAACTGGAAAATAAGAGAAGACAAAATTAGGCCAAAATATCATATCATTTAATAAAACGATCCAAAATGTGGAAAATAAGCCGGAGCTCAGAAAAATCCGCAAAATTGTCCGTTTGAACCGGATGGTCGCCATGTTCAATTGTAATATAATAAAAGACAAAATTAGGCCAAAACATCATATCATTTAATAAAAAGATCCCCATTTTCAACTGGAAAATAAGAGAAGACAAATTTAGGCTAGAAAAATCATATCATTTAATAAAAAGATCGATATCTTTCATAAAATGTATAAAAGAGCACCAAGCTCAGAAAATGATAAATAAAAATCTTTTCAGTTGAAGATGGCAATATCCTGGTTACAACGAACATTTTTATAGATGAAGATGTCAATTTTCCGGTTCCGAATTTTGTCTTCTCATATATATCAGTTGAAGATGGCGATTTTCTGGGCCCAACGGACATTTTTTGTCTAAATTTTGTCTTCTCTGATATCATTTAATAAAACGATCCATATATTCCAGAAAATATAGAAAATATCTTGAAGCTCAAAAATATCCGCAAAAATGTCTGTTGGAACCGGGAGATCGCCAACTTCAACTGGAAATTAAGAGAAGACAAAATTAGGCCAAAATTCATATCATTTAATAAAACGTTCTATATCTTCGAGAAAATGTGGAAAATTTTTTGGAGCTCAAAAATCCGCAAAAATTTCCTTTAGGTCCGAGAGAATGCCAACTTTAATAGAAATATAAGAGAAAACAAAATTAGGCCAAAAAATCAGTTCCTTCAATATAAAGATCGCCATCCTCAATTGAAAAATAAGAGAAGACAAACTTTGGTTATAAAAATCATATCATTTAATAAAAAGATCCATATCTTCCATAAAATGTAGAAAATAACCTTGAGCTCAGAAAAATTCGCAAAACTATAAGTTGAACACAAGGAGATCGCATCTTCAACTTAAAAATAACAGAAGACAAACTTAAGCAATCAAAATCTTATCATTTAATAATAAGATCCATATCTTCCATAAAGTAAAGAAAATAGTACATAGCTCAGAAAATCCGAAAAA
>CM061130.1:38714137-38767154 GCA_030789695.1 Scilla litardierei | reverse complement strand
CCAAAATGCTGAACATAGCACCGAGCTCATAAAATTCACAAAAGTTTCTGTTTGGACCGGGAGACGCCATCTTCAACTAAAAAAATAACTGAAGATAAACTTAAACGATAAAAATCATATCATATAATAAAAATATTCATATCTTCCAGAAAATTTAAAAAATAGCGCCGAGTTTAGAAAAATCCAAAAAAATATCCGTTGGAACCGAAAAATCACCATCTTTAACAGAAAAATAAGAGAAGACAAAATAAGAACCTAAAATCATATCATTTAATGTATAGACACATATCTTCTATAAAATGTAGAAAATAGCACCAAGCTAAAAAATCCGCAAAAATGTCCGTTGGAACCGGGAGATCGCCATGTTCAACTTAAAAAAATAAGTGAAGAAAAAATTATACTATATAAATCATATCATTTAATTTAAAGATCCACATTTTACATAAAATGTAGAAAATAGCCAGGAGCTCATAAAAATCGGCAAAAATGTCCATTGTAACCGGGAGATCGCTATCTTCAATGAAAAAAATAAGAGAAGAGAAAATTGGCCAACGATGATATCATTTAATAAAACGATCCATATCTTCCAGAAAATGCAGAAAATAGCCCCGGGCTCAGAAAAATCAGCAAAATTTCAGTTGGAACTGGGCGATTGGACCTTTCAACTTAAAACAAGAGAAAACAAAATTAGGCCAAAAAATCTTATCATTAAATAAAACTATTCATATCTCCCAGATAATGTAGAAAATAGGCCAGAGCATAGAAAAATCTGCAAAAATATCCGGTGGAACCGGGAGATCGTCATCTTAAATTGAAAAATAAGATAAGCGAAACTTAGGTTATAAAAATCATTTCATTTAATTAAAAACTCCATATCGTCTAGAACATGTAGAAAATAGCCTCGAGCTCAGAAAAATTCATAAAAATATCAGTTGGAACGAGATTGCCATCTTCAATTGAAAAATAAGAGAAGAGCAAAATTTGGGTATGAAAATCATATCATTTAATATAAAGATACAAGTCTTCCAGAAAATGTAGAAAATAGCACCAGACTTAGAAAAATCCACAAAAATACCCGTTGGAACAGGGAGATTTCACTCTTCAACTTAAAAAATAAGAGAATATAAAATTAGGCCAAAAAATCATATCATTTAATAAACGATCCATATCTTCCAGAAAATTTAGAAAATAGGTTGGAGCTCAGAAAATCCACAAAAATGTCCGTGGAACCGGGAGATTTCCATCAACTGAAAACTAAGAAAAGACAAAATTCGGCCAAAAATTAATATCATTTAATAAAAACCCATATCTTCCAGAAAATGTAGAAAAATGCTCCGAGCTCAGAAAAATCCGCCAAAATGTCCGTTGGAACCGAAAAATCGACATATTCAACTAAAAAACTTGAGAAAACAAAATTTGGCCAAAAAATCATATCGTTTATAAAAAGAAACATATCTTCCAGAAAATATAGAAATAGCCCCAAACTCAAAAAATCCGCAAAGTTATCCGTGGGAACCTGGAGATCATAGCCCCAAACCTGAAAACAAGAGAAGACAAAATTAGGCAATAAAAATCACATCATTTAATATAAAGATTTTTTTCCATAATATGTAGAAATTACCCCCAAGCTTTGAAAAATCCGCAAAAATATCCGTTGGAACCGGTAGAGCGCAAAATTTAACGAAAAAACTAGAAGACAAAATTAGGCCAAAATATAATATCATTTAATAAAACGATCGCTATCTTCTAGATAATACAAAAAATAGCACAGAGCTCAGAATAATCTTTAAAACATGCGTGGGAATCGAAGATCGCCCTCATCAATGAAAAATCTAAGAGAAAACAAAATTAGAAAAAAATTATAGCACTAATTAAAACAATAGAAAAATCCGCAAAAATTTCTGTTGGAACCGGAAAATCGGCATCTTCAAGTGAAAAATAAGAGAAGACAAACACAGGGTACAAAAATCAAATCATTTAAATAAAAAGATCCATATCTAAGATAAAATGTAGAAAATAGCATTGAGTTCAAAAAAATTCGTAAAAATTTTCGTTGGAACCGGGAGATTGCCATCTCAATTGAAAAATAAGAGAAGACAAAATTAGGCTAGAAAACTCATATCATTTAATAAAAAGATGCATATCTTCCAGAAAATGCAAAAATAGACCCAAGCTCAGAAATATCAGCCAAAATGTCCGTTGGAACAGGATATCGCCATCTTAAACTTGAAAATAAGAGAAGACAAAATTAGGCTACAAAATTCATATAATGTAATGAAACGATCCATATCTTCTAGAAAAATCTAGAAAGTAATCCAGAGTTTAGAAAAATCCGCAAAAATGTCCTTGTGATCGGGAGATCGCAATCTTCAATTAGAAAAATAATAGAAGACAAAATTAGGCCAAAATATCATATAATTTAATAAAATGATTCATATCTTCCAAAAATATGGAAAATAGGCCGAAGCTCAGAAAAATCTGTAAAAATGTCCGTTGGAACTGGATGATCGCCATCTTCAACTGAAAAATAAGAGAAGACAAATCAGGTCAAAATCATATCAATTAATAAAAATATCGCCATCTTCAACTAGAAAGTCAGAGAAGACAAATTTAGGCTAGAAAAATCATACCAATTAAAAAAGATCCACATATTTCATAAAATGTATAAACGAGCATCAAGCTCAGAAAATGATATATAAAAATCTTTTCAGTTGACGATGGCGATATCCATGTTACAACTGATATTTTTATAGATGTAGTTGGCGATTTCCGGGTTCCAACGGATATTTTTGGCGTAATTTTGTCTTCTCCGATATCATTTAATAAAACAATCCATATATTCTAAAAATATGGAAAATATCCTAGAGCTCAGAAATATCTGCAAAAATGTCCGTTGGAACCGGGAGATCACCAACTTCAACTGAAAATGAAGAGAAGATAAAATTAAGCCAAAAACATATCATTTAATAAAACATTCCATATTTCCAGAAAATATGAAAAATAGCCCGAAGCTCAGAAAAATCCGCAAAAAATTCCTTTGGGACCAAGAGAATGCCATCTTCAACTGAAATATAAGAGACGACAAAATTAGACCAAAAATCATATCATTCAATAAAGATAACCATCTTCAACTGTAAAATAAGAGAAAACAAAGTTAGGTTATAAAAGTCATATCGTTAAATAAAAAGATCCATATCTTCCCTAAAATGTAGAAAATAGCCCAGAGCTCAGAAAAATACATAAAAATGTCTGTTGGAACCGGGAGATCGTCATCTTCAACTTAAAATAATAGAAGACAAACGTAAGCCATTAAAATCAGATCATTTAATAAAAAGATCCATATCTTCCATAAAGTAAAGAAAATCGCACTGAGCTCAGAAAAATTCGAAAATATGTCCGTTGGAACCGGGAGATCGCCATGTTCATTTGAAAAATAAGAAAAGACAAAATTTGGCAATAAATATCATATCATTTAATATAAATACTCTTATTTTCTATAAAATATAGAAAATATCACCAAGCTAAGAAAAGTCCGCAAAAATATCCGTTAGAAATGAGAGATAACTAAATTTAACGGAAAAAGAGAAGACAATAGGCCAAAAATCATATCATTTAATAAAAAATCGATATCTTCCAGATAATACATAAAATAAGCCAGAGCACAGAAAAATCTGCAAAAATATACGTTGGTTCCGAGAGATCGCCATCATCAACGACAAAAGAGGACAAAATTAGGCCAAAAAGCATTACATTAATAAACGATCGATATTTTCCCGAAAATACAGAAAATAACCCTGAGTTCAGAAAAATTCGCAAAAATACCCGTTGAACTAGGAGACCGCCACTTCAAGTGACTAAATAAGAGAAGATAAACATAGGCTATAAAAATCATATCATTTAAAAAAATATCCATACCGACAATAAAACACAAAAAATAGCGTCGAGTTAAGAAAAATTTGCAAAAATTTCCGCTGAAACCGAGAGATCACCATTGAAAAATAAGAGAAGACAAAATTAGGATTGAAAAATCTTATCACTTAATAAAAAGATCTATATCTTACAAAAAATGTAGAAACTAGTCTCGAGCTCAGAAATATCGATAAAAATGTCCGTTGGAACCGGGATATTGCCATCTTCAGCTGAAAAATATGAGAAGGTAAAATTAGACTACAAAAATCATATAATGTAATAAAAAGATCCATATCTTTGAAAAAATATAGAAAATAGCCCCGAGCTCAGAAAAATCCGCAAAAATATTCGTTGGAATCGGGAGATCGCCACCTTCAACTGGAAAATAAGAGAAAACAAAATTAGGCCACAATATCATTTAATAAAATGATCCAAGTCTTCCAAAAAGTAAAAAATAGGCCGGAGCTCAGAAAAATCTGCAAAAAATTCCATTGGCACTAGGAGATCGCCATCTTCAACTGGAAAAATAAGAGAAGACAAATTTAGGCTAGAAAAATCATATTGTTGTGAAGGGAAAAGTAGGGAAATAGGTGTAGAGGGTTAAGAGCCCCCTACCCTCTTATTTATAGCTTTCAATGGTGGGTCGGATACCCAATGGGCCTCATGGGCCTATTCATAACACTTCCCCTTATCCAACCAACATTGAATAAGAGGTGGATTCTTTAGGATCCGAGTTAGGATAACTGCCTTGTTAAATAAAGAAAAGTTAATCCATAACTTCCTCTGTTTTAGGGATGTGTCTAGGGGTGGATACTTCAGGATCCAGAGTCAACGAGGTTGCCTCGTCAAAACCTTGACTACGGAAAACCCTGTGGGAAAACCCCAGTAGCCAATGGAAAAGAGTACAACTCTGCAGTTGACTCCCCCTCATCTGATCAAGCTTCAGGCCTGTAGATTTCCTATGAATCTATACATCAGTCTCCTATGTATCTATGAGTTCATAGTCCTCTCATCCTGACCCAGTTTACATTTTCTCACTCTCCTCATCCCAATCCCGTATACAAGTTTCTCAAAGATACTAGTAGGCAGGGATTTGGTAAGCAAATCCGCCAAGTTATCACATGATTGGATCTTCTGTACCTTAATCTGCTTTTGCTTCTGAAGGTCGTGCGTCCAAAAGAACTTCGGGGAGATATGCTTTGTCTTGTCGCCTTTGATGTCGCCGTCTTGTAGCTGGGCTATGCATGCTGCATTATCTTCATGAAGATGAGTAGGTGCAAGTACGTCGGTCATCAGGCCGGTGGAGGTGAGAATGTGCTGGATCACAGAGCGTAGCCAGAAACTCTCCTTGCTTGCTTCATGGATTGCTAGCAATTCTGAGTGAGTGGATGAGACGGTTGTCATGGTCTGTTTTACAAATCTCCAGGATATGGCAGTGCCACCTTATGTGAACATGTATCCGGTCTGAGACTTATCTGAATGAGGATCTGACCTGTAACCTGCGTCAGCATAACCAACTAAACCAGTTGATGCCCCTTTCCTGTAGAATAGACCTAAGTCTATGGACCCTTGAAGGTAGCGCAGAAGATGCTTAACTCCGGCCCAGTGCCGCTGTGTAGGTGCAGCACTATATCTGGCTAGTAAGTTGACTGCAAATGCTATGTCAGGGCGAGTGCAGTTAGCCAGGTAAAGGAGTGCACCGATAGCACTTAGATATGGAACTTCAGGACCTAGTACTTCATCCCCATCTTCCAGCGTCCGGAAGGGGTCTTTATGCACATCCAATGATCTAACGACCATTGGGGTGCTGAGGGGGTGTCACTTATCCATCTGAAACTTTTTCAGTAAGTTCGATGTGTAAGTTGACTGATGTAACAGGATCCCATCGTTAAGATGCTCTGTTTGAAGACCTAAACAGAATTTTGACTTTCCGAGGTCTTTCATCTCGAATGTTGCTGTCAGGCTTCTAGAAATCTCGGTGATCTCTTCAGGAGATCCGATGAGGTTCAAGTCGTCTACATAGATGGCTATAATGACAAATCCTGTTGCCTTTGCTCTTATGAAGATGCAAGGACAGACTAGGTCATTTGTAAATCCTTGTTTAGCAAGGAAGTCCATCAGTCTGTTATACCACATCCTTCCAGATTGTTTTAGACCATACAATGATCTTTGCAGTTTCACAGAGTAGATGTCACATTGTCTCTCTTTTAGTGCTGCTGGCAAAGAATAACCGTCAGGCAATCTCATATAGATGTCTCGGTCTAAGTTGCCATATAGGTATGCAGTCATGACGTCCATAAGCTGCATATCTAAACCCTCTTGGGCTGTTAAGCCAATGAGAAATCGAAAGGTGATCGCGTCCATGACCGGGGAGTATGTGGCTTCAAAATCCACCCATGGACGTTGGGTAAAACCCTGCGCTACAAGCCTTGCCTTGTAGCGAACAATCTCGTTTTGTTCATTTCATTTTCTAACAAATACACATTTGTAACCCACAGGTTTTACACCTTTTGGTGTCTGGACTATAGGTCCGAAGACCTTGCGTTTAGTGAGTGAATCCAACTCCACTCATATTGCCGCTTTCCACTTTGGCCAATCATCTCTTCTTTGACATTCTGTCAGAGAGCGTGGTTCAATATCATCATCGCAGTACGCGACGTTGATGGCAATATTCCACGCAAATGTGTCATCTATGGATGTGCTCTTTCTGTCCCAATACTCCCCAGTTCGTATATGGTGTATCGAAACTTCATTTTCTCCCTGTTTTTCCTCTGTTTGAGAGTGGGAGAGATGGGGTAGCAGGGCTTACAGTAGCATCCTGTGGTGGTATTTGTTTACCCTACTCTTTCGAGGGACTTGGTCCTTGGATCCCGGTGGTTGTCCTCTCTTTTTGAGAGGTCCAACCATTTCTGCTGCAGGCGGATTGCATCCATTTTGTGGTATGTCAATCCTAGCTGGAGTGTTAGCAGCAGTGACGTGTGATCTGACAATCTTCTGGTTGTTAGTAAATTTGTCCGACAAGAGATGGATAGTGTTTTGAATGTGGAGAATCTTCAGAACCTCCTCCTCACATTGGCTTGTGGGTGGATCAAAGTGACATAATGTCTTTTTTATCCCAAGTGATACAGTCTGAAGCTTCGGGCTTCTTTGTCTGTGAGCCTAGTATTGGAAATGATGTTTCATCAAATTCACAGTCTTCTAGACGTGCCTTGAAAACGTCTCCCGTAAGGGGTTCTAGGAATCTAATTATGGAGGGGGTGTCAAACCCAACATAAATGCCTAGGCGACGTTGTGGACCCATCTTTGTCCTTTGTGGTGGTGCTATGGAGACGTATACTGCACAACCAAATATTCTCAAGTGTGAGACAATTGGTGGGGCTCCAAGTGCTAGTTGCATTGGAGAAGATGACTGACCTCCAGAAGGTCTTAATTTTATTAAAGATGCAGCATGCAAAATTGCATGACCCCATGCATTCACTGGCAGCTGGGATTGAAGTTATAATGGACGAGCAATCCATTGCAGTCTCTTAATTAGAGATTCTGCTAACCCGTTTTGGGTGTGAACATGCGCTACAGGATGTTCGACTTCAATTCCATGTGCTTGGCAATAGTCTAGAAAGACTTGTGACGTAAACTCCCCCGCATTGTCGAAACGAAGTTTCTTTATCTGGTAGTCGGGGAAGTGGGCCTGTAACCTGATTATCTGAGCTAAAAGCTTAGACAGTGCTAGGTTACGGGTGGATAGTAGACACACATGTGACCACTGAGTAGATGGTCAATCAGGACCATAAAGTACCTGAACGGACCACTTGATGGGTGTATATGCCCACAAATGTCTCTGTGGATTCTTTCCAAAAAAAATTAGAGATTCCATGTCCACTTTCAGTGGAGAGGGTCTCGTAATCAGTTTACCCTTATAACAGGGTGGACATGGGAATTTGCCTTTTTGAAGAATCTTCAGGTTCTTCAAGTCTATACCCATTGAACTCTTTATGATGCAGTACATCATAACAGATCCGGGGTGTCCCAGTCTACTGTGCCAGAGTTGGAATTCTGGTGTTTGGGGCACTGCAGGTGATCCGCCATTGATATTTCTGGAGTTTGTATACTTGTTTGGTAGAGTCCCGGGGGGAGTCCCTTGAAACGCTCCACAATGGTTTTTGAACCATTTGTAAGAGACGTTACAAGCAAGTATTCCCTTTCATTTTCCTCGACCGTCTCTAAGTGATATCCGTTTAAACGGATATCTTTAAAGCTTAGGAGGTTTTGGATGGATTTAGGGGATTATAACGCATTCCTAAGTGTGATTTGTGTGTTACCGGGGAGCAATATGATTGCTTCCACTGATCCTTCGATTATATTAGCTGGTCCTGAGATTGTTCTCAGTGGACCAGAGTAGCTACTTTTGCTTGTGAAGTAGTCTATGTTTTGAAGGATCGAGTGCGTCGATGCACTGTCCACTAGGCAAATTGATTCCATATCTATATAAAGAAAGACATTTAAGCAATAAATAATATGAAAAAGAAAAGATCTACTTTCATTAAAAATGCTCAAAAGATTGTTTGACATGGAATAAAAACTGGATACGATGCATGAAAAGAAGATACATTACTAGTAGATAAAAATGGTCCATAACTAGAGAGTGTCATCTCCCATAAAGTCTTTAGGAGTCCATGAGGTCTCTGGCAACGCTGCGCTCTCAATCAGGTTTGTCTCAGCTCGAGGCTTGAGGCTTGCCTGGTAGAGGTCCTGGAGGTGTTTCTGGATGCGGCAGATTCTAGACTAGTGGCCCGTCATTTCGCATTTGGAGCACTTATCCTCCCAGTCTTTCTTGGGAGTACCACCTTTTGACGTTGACTTCTGCTTCTTTTCCACGAACTTCTGGTTCTGAGGAGGAGCTTGGGGAGTGGCCTTCTTCCGCTTCTTCTGTTCTTTCCATTTCTGGAATTTTGCATTCTTGTCCATCTTCTTCTTCTGGGAAGACTGAAAGTGTGCCTCTGCAGGAGGTGGCAGTGGAGTGGAGTCAGGAGGGCGCAAGTTGTGAGTAGAAACCAACAAATCTCTGTTTTGTTCAGCCATTAGCAGGCATGAAAGCAGATCATAGTACTTCGTGAACTTCCTCTCACGGTATTGTTGCATAAGGATCATGTCCTTTTCATGGAAAGACATGAACGTCTTTTCCAGCAACATTTTCTCCGTCACCGTTTCACCACACAACTTCATGCGTGAGGTGATGCGGAAAAGTGCTGAGTTGTACTCCGCTACGGATTTGTAATCCTGTATGCAGAGGTGAGTCCACTCGTACTGCGCACGGGGGAGTATGACATCTCTCTGATGTCTGTACCTCTCCTCAAGTGCGTCCCACAGCTCGTAAGGATTCTCTACAGTGAGATACTCGTCCTTCAGGGTCGAGTCTAAATGTTTCCTGATATAGATAATGGATTTCGCCTTTAGTATATCGGAAACTTCCTCTGTATGAGGTGCTTCTTTAGAAGCATCCTTGTCGGCTGGGGTAGTACTTGTTGTTGCCTTCTCAGTTGGTGTGAGACTGAACCTATGAGATCGCAGATGGAACTTCAGGTCCAACTGCCAACTCAAGTAGTTCGACCCATCGGCCTTCAGGACCGAAAAGTCGACATTCGCAAGTCTGGCCATTGAACAATCTAGCAATATAAAAACAACATGGATTATTAAACTGTAAAAACAATTAGACATCCACGCATGTATTTTTACCATTTTCATAAAGAAAATTAACATTCATGCATGCTTTTTATCATTTTCATATCGTGAATTATTAAAGAAAAACTTAACATCCACGCATGCTTTTTAACAGTTTAATAACATGAATAATTAAAAGAGATTAATATCCACGCATGCTTTTTAA
This sequence comes from Scilla litardierei, assembly GCA_030789695.1. Lineage (NCBI taxonomy): Eukaryota > Viridiplantae > Streptophyta > Magnoliopsida > Asparagales > Asparagaceae > Scilla > Scilla litardierei. The sequence goes on along the minus strand of CM061130.1, from coordinate 38,757,361 downwards.
CAGTTTCATTGTAACATTAACATAGCATGAAAATAGTTAACATCCACACCTTTAATGTATAAGCAATGAAAATAACTTAGGACTATGGGGATCAGCCAGCCGACACCGAAACGAAAAAGACAGTCCGAAATTACATCAAAAAATTGCATGAAAGAATAAATACAACTCGGGAACTTCAGAGAGAAGCCCCTTTCTTCTTTGTGCATACGCCTTCAGCTCCTTTTTAGTGTCCTCCGGTCTTTTTTTTACATATATTTCCTCACTTACAAATTTCTCTCAAAAAGAAAAAATTGCAGAAAAGAAAAGATGTCGGAAACCTGGCTGATCCCTAAAAACATAGCCTAATCGCACATCCATGCAGATAATATATGGAAATTATACAACCACGCAGATAATCATATCACCGGCATGTAAAGATTAATTAAATAATCTAAATAGTGTGTGACGTGCTAAAAATTATTTTTGAAATTTTTTTTACCTTTGATCGATATTTTTAATGTTTTGTTTTTCGCTTTAACCCTTTTTTATAAAGTTTAAGATATCGTTAATTATTTTGGGCTTTTGGGGCCAAAAATAAAAAAGGAAAAATTATTTGTGTAAATAGGCTAATTTTCAGGCTTTTTGGGCCATGAAAACAACCCATTAGGGTTAATTTGGGACTCCCCCGAAAAATTGGCACGTTTAGGGCTAGGGTTTCCAAAAACCCTAGGGGAAGCGCACGGCGCGCCGCCGCGACAGCTGGCCGCGGCCTGAGGCCGCGGCTGCTGGCCGCAGCATTTTTAGCCGCCAGCGGCGCTTGTGGAGCGCCGCCGTTTCGCCCTTTGGGCGTGCGTTGTATGGATCAAGGTTGGGGGGTAAAAAACAGATTTTTCAAGCATTTAGATCTCTAAAAACAGATTTTTATTGTTTTTAGACATGCGGATCTAAATAAAAATGTGATTTTTACCGTGTTTTTAAACTTTTTGATCCTAAAACATGCAGATCTACATGTAACACAAGTTTAGATCTAAAAAGTTTTGATATTTACCTCTAGATTTGACGAGGAAATATAGACGACGGTTGGTGAAGGATGCCCTTTTTGCTCTCCGTTGAGAAGATTACGATCTTCTTAGACTGAGCGGTTGATGGATCTCCTTCCTCGCGCGTCGCCGCCTTTTCCAACGAGCATGATCGTGTTGATAACGTGTTGTGAAGGGAAAAGTAGGGAAATAGGTGTAGAGTGTTAAGAGCCCCCCTACCCTCTTATTTATAGCTTTCAATGGTGGGCCGGATACCCAATGGGCCTCATGGGCCTATCCATAACACATATCATTTAATAAAAAGATGCATATCTTTCGTAAAATATAGAAAATATCACTTAGCTAAGAAAATAATATATAAATATATTTTCAGTTGAAGATGGCGATATCCTTATTACAATGGACATTTTTATAGATGAAGATGTTGATTTCTTATTTCCGAATTACGTCATCTTTTATATTTCAGTTGAAGATGGCGATTTCTTGGTTCCAACAAACATTTTTTGGCCTAATTTTGTCTTCTCTGATATCATTTAATAAAACGATCCATATCCAGAAAATATGGAAAAAAATCCCAGAGCTCAAAAATTTCTACAAAAATGTCGGTTGGAACCGAGAGATCGTCAACTTCTACGGGAAAAATAAGAGAAGACAAAATTAGGCCAAAATCATATCATTTAATAAAACGATCCATATCTTCCAGAAAATGTGGAAAATAGCCCGGAGCTCAGAAAAATCTGCAAAAATGTCAGATGGGACAGTGAGAATGCCATCTTCAGCTAAAATATAAGAGAAGACAAAATTAGGCCAAAAATCATATCATTCAATTTAAAGATCGCCATCTTCAATTGGAAAATAAGATAAGATAAACTTTGGTTATAAAAGATCCATATCTTCCCTAAAATGTAGAAAATAGCCATGAGCTCAGAAAAATCTGCAAAAATGTAAGTTGGAACACCGGGAGATCGCATCTTTAACTTAAAAATAATAAACGACAAACTTAAGCTATAAAAATCATATCATTTAATAAAAAGATCCATATCTTCCATAAAATAAAGAAAAGAGCATTGAGCTCAGAAAATCCTAAAAATGTCCGTTGGAACCGGGAGATCGCTATGTTCAACTGAAAAATAATAGAAGACAAAATTTGGTCATAAAAATCGTATCATTTAATATAAAGATTCTTATTTTCTAGAAAATGAAGAAAATATCCTCGATGTTAGAAAAATCTGCAAAATACTTTCGGAACCGGGAGATCGCTAAATTTAACCAAAAAACAAAATTCAGCCAAAAAATCATATCATTTAATAAAACGGTCGATATTTTCCAGATATTACAGAAAATAGCCCATAGCTCAGAAAAATCCGCAAAAATATCTGTTGGAACTGGGAGATCACCTTCATCAACGAAAAAATATATACTATAAGATAAAATTAGGTCAAAAATCATATTATTTAATAAAACGATCGATATCTTTCAGAAAATACAGAAGATAGTCTCGATGTTAAATGTCCGTTGGAACTGGAAGACTATCATCTTCAAGTGAAAAATAAGAGAAGACAAAATTAGGCTTAAAAAATCATATTATTTAATAAAAGATCCATATCTTCCATAAAATGAAGAAAATAGCACCAAGCTCAGAAGATCCGAAAAAATGTCAGTTGGAACCGGGAGATCACTATGTTCAACTGAAAAATAAGAGAAAACAAAATTTGGCAATAAAAATCTTATCATTTAATATAAAGATTCTTATATTCAATAAAATGTAGAAAATATCTCCGAGGCCAGAAAAATCCGCAAAAAATATCTGTCGAAACCAGGAGATCGCTAAATTTAGCAAAAAAGATAAAATTCAACCAAAAAATCATATCATTTAATAAAACGGTCGATAGTTTCCAAATATTACAGAAAATAGCCTAGAGCTCAGAAAAATTTGCAAACATTTCTGTTGGAACTGGAAGATCACCATCATCAAACAAAAATATATAAGAAGATAAAATTTGGTCAAAAATCATATTATTTAATAAAACGATCGATATCTTTCAGAAAATACAGGAGATAGTCTCGAGGTCAGAAAAATTTGCAAAAAGGTCTGTTGGAACTGAAAGACCGCCATCTTCAAGTGAAAAAAAGAGAAGACAAAATTAGGCTAGAAAAATCATATCATTTAATAAAAAGATCCATATCTTCTAGAAAATATGGAAAATAACGCCAATCTCAGAAAAATATGCAAAAATGTCCGTTGGAAGAGAAAGATCGCCATATTCAACTGAAAAACAGGAGTAGAAAAAATTTAGTCCAAAAATCATATCATTTAATAAAAAGATATTGAAATTGGTCGATGTCAGAAAAATCCGCAAAAATATCTGTTGATATGGGGAGATCGCCATCTTCAACTAAAAATAAGAGAAGACAAAATTAGGCTATAAAAATCATATCATTTAACAAAAATATACATATCATATATAAAATTTAAAAATACACTTGATCTTAGAAAAATCTGCAAAAATGTCTGTCGGAATTAGGATGTCGCCATCTTCAACTAAAAATACAATGAGACAAAATTAGGCTATAAAAATAATATATTTCAAAAAAAGTTCCATATCTTCCGAAAATGGAGAAAATAATCCCGAGCACATGAAAAATAAGCAAAAATGTCAGTTGGAACTGGGACATCACAATCTTCAACTAAAAAATATGAGAATGGAAAATTAGGCCAAAATCATATCGTTTAATAAAAAGATCAATATCTTTCAGAAAATTTAGGAAATAGTCCAGAGCTCAGAAAAATCAACAAAATTATCCGTTGGAACTGAGAGATCGCCATTTTCAACTTAAAAATAACAGAAGAGAAACTTAGGTTATAAAAACTATATCATTTAATAAAACATCCATATCTTCTAGAAAATATACAAAATAGCCCCAATCTCAGAAAAATCTGCAAAAAATATCCGATGGAACCAGGAGATCGACATCTATAACTTAAAAAATAAGAGAAGACAAACTTAGGAAAAGTCATATCATTTAATATAAAGATCCAAATCCTACGAAAAATGTAAAAAATAGCGCCGAGCTCAGAAAAATCTGCAAAATAGTCCGTTGGAACAGGGATCAACTTCAATTGAAAAAAATGAAAGACAAAATTAGGCCAAAAATCATATCGTTTAATAAAAAGATCCATATCATCCAGAAAATGTAGAAAATAATCCAAAGCTCAAAGAAGTCTGCAAAAAATAATATATAAAAATAAGCTCAGTTTAAGATGGTGATATCGTTGTTACAATAGACATTTTTATAGATGAAGATGGTGATTTCATGTTTCCGAATTAAGTCTTCTTTTATATTTCAGTTGAAGATGGCAATTTCTTGGTTCCAACAAACATTTTTGGCCAAATTTTGTCTTCTCAGATATCATTTAATAAAACGATCCATATCTCGCAGAAAATATGGAAAATAGCCAAGAGCTCAGAAATATCCGCAAAAATATCCGTTGGAACCGGGAGATCGCCAACTTCTATTGGAAAATAAGAGAATACAAAATTAGGCCAAAAACCATATCATTCAATTTAAAGATCGACATCTTCAATTGGAAAATAAGAGAAGACAAACTTTTGTTATAAAAAGATCCATATCTTCTATAAGATGTAGAAAATACCCCTGAGCTCAGAAAAATCTGCAAAAATGTAAGTTGGAACACTGGGAGATCGCATCTTTAACTTAAAAATAATAGACGACAAACTTAAGCTATAAAAATCATATCATTTAATGAAACGATCCATATCTTCCATAAAATAAAGAAAAGAGCATCGAGCTCAGCAAATCCGAAAAATGTCCGTTGGAACTGGGAGATCGCTATGTTTAACTGAAAAATAATATAAGACAAAATTTGGCCATAAAAACTGTATCATGTAATATAAAGATTATTATTTTCTAGAGAATGTAGAAAAAATCATCGACGTCAGAAAAATCCGCAAAATATCTTTCGGAACCAGGAGATCGCTAAATTTAACAAAAAAAGAAAGCAAAATTCGGCTAACAAATCATATCATTTAATCAACCAGTCGATATCTTCTAGATAATATAGAAAATAACCCAGAGCTCAAAAAATCTGCAAAGATATCAATTGGAGCCGGGAGATTGCTAAATTTAACAAAAAAGGAAACAAAATTCGTCCAAAAAATCATATCATTTAATAAAATAGTCGATATCTTCCAAATAATACAGAAAATAGCACAGTGCTCAGTAAAATGCGCAAAAATATCCGTTGGAACTGGGTGATCGCCATCATCAACAAAAAATATATGAGAAGATAAATTTAAGCCAAATATCGTATCATTGAATAAAACCATTGATATCTTTCAGAAAATACAGAAAATAGTCTCAAGGTTAGAAAAAATCTTAAAAGTAGCAAAAATTTCCGTTGGAATCAGGACACAGGCATCTTCAAGTGAAAAATAAGAGAAGACAATGTAGGCTATAAAAGCATATCATTTAATAAATAGATCCATATCTACAATAAAATGTAGAAAATAGCCTCGAGTTAAGAAGAATCCGCAAAAATTTCCGTTCGAACCAGGATATTGCCATCATCAATTGAAAAATAAGAGAAGACAAAATTAGGCAAGAAAACATTCCATATCTTCCAGAAAATGTGGAAAATAACCCGGAGCTCAAAAAAATCTGCAAAAATTTCATGTGGGACCGAGAGAATGCCATATTCAACTAAAATATAAGAGAATACAAAATTAGGCCAAAAAATCATAGCATTCAATATAAAGATCGACATCTTCAACTGGAAAATAAGAGAAATCAAACTTAGGTTATAAAAATCATATCATTTAATAAAGAGATTCATATCTTCCATAAAATGTAGAAAATAGCCGGAAGCTCAGAAAAATCCACAAAAATATGTGTTGAAACCTGGAGATCGTCATCTTCAACTTAAAATAGAAGACAAACGTCTACTATCAAAATCATATCATTTAATAAAAAGATCCATACCTTCAATAAATTAAAGAAAATAGCATTGAGATCAGAAAATCTGAAAAATATCAGTTAGAACTGGAGATCGCCATATTCAGCTGAAAAATAAGAGATGACAAAATTTGTCAATAAAAATCATATCCTTTAATGTAAAGATGCTTATTTTCCATAAAATGTAGAAAATATCACTGAGGTAAGAAAAATTCGCAAAAATATCCATCAGAACCGAGAGACAACCAAATTTAACGAAAAAAGAGAAGACAAAATTAGGCCAAAAATCATATCGTTTAATAAAACTATCGATAGCTTCAAGATAATACATAAAATAGGCCATAGCGCAGAGAAAAATCCGCAAAAATATCCGTTGGTTTCGGGAGATCTCCATCATCAACTAAAAAATAAGAGAAGGAAAAATTAGGCCAAAAAGTATAACATTTAATAAAATGATCGATATCTTCTAGAAAAGACAGAAAATATCTGTTGGAACTGAAAGAATTTCTGTATCTTCTCAAAAAATATCCCCGAGTTCAGAAAAATCTGCAAAATGTCTATTGGAACTGGAAGACCACCATCTTCAAGTGAAAAATAAGAGAAGATAAATGTAGGCTATAAAAATCATATCATTTAGTAAAAATATCCATATTGACAATAAAATGCAGAAAACACCGTCAAGGTCTGAAAATCCGCAAAAATTTTCGTTAGAACTGGGAGTTCACCATCTTCAATTGAAAAATAAGAGAAGACAAAATTAGGATAGAAAAATCATATCATTTAATAAAAAGATCTATATTTTACAAAAAATGTCGAAACTAGTCCCGAGCTGAGAAATATCGACAAAAATGTCCGTTGGAACCAGGATATCGCCATCTTCAACTGAAAAATAAGAGAATTTTATCCTAATCCCGGTTACAGTGGACATTTTTATTGATGAAGATGGCGATTTCCCGGTTTCGAATTTTGTTTTCTCTTAAATTTTAATTGAAGATGGCGATTTCCTGGTTCCAATGGACATTTTTTGGCCTAACTTTGTCTTATCTGATATCATTTAATAAAACGATCCATATATTCCAGAAAATGTGAAAATAAGTTCGGAGCTCAGAAATATCCGCAAAAAAGTCCGTTGGAACAGGAAGATCGCCAACTTCTACTGGAAAATAAGAGAAGACAAAATTAAGCCAAAAATCATATCATTTAATAAAACGATCCATATCTTCCAGCAAATGTGGAAAATAGCTCGGAGCTCAGAAAAATCCGCAAAAATATTTGTTAGGACCGAGAGAATGTCATCTTCAGTTGAAAATAAAAGAAGACAAAATTAGAGCAAAAAATCATAGCATTCAATATACAGATCGCCATCTTCAACTGGAAAATAAGAGAAGAAAAACATAGGTTATAAAAATCATATCATATTATCCATTTCTTCCATAAAATGTAGAAAATAGCCCCGAGCTTCGAAAAATTTGCAAAAAAAAGTCTTTTGGAACCGGGAGATCTTCATCTTCAACTTAAAAATAATTGAAGACAAACTTAAGCTATAAAAATCATATCATTTAATAAAAACGTCCATATCTTCCATAAAATAAAGAAAATAGCACAGTGCTCAGAAAATCCGAAAAAAATGTCTGTTAGAACCTGGAGATCGCTATATTCAACCTAAAAAATAAGAGAAGACAAAATTTGGCAATAAAAATCATATCATTTAATATAAAGATTCTGTTATGAGATGGGCCTAATGGGCCTATTGGGTATCCACCAACATTGTTTATTATATATATGAGGCTAGGGGTTTTCTAGCCGTCAACCTTGCTCACAACACGTTATCAGCACGCTCGTCAGCTGAGCCGAACCCCTACCGACGGACGAATCGCGAGGACGCAAAAATGGCTTACTTCACCAAACTTGCTAGATCCAGCGGGCAAGATCTAGAGGTAAACATTTACATACCCTAGATCTAAATTTCCATGCGCATGATTATAGATATATAATTCTTCTCTATTAGATGAGTAACATGTGACATTAAACTTCATACACCTGAAGTTAATGAAGAAACATGGATAATTGCAATCCACCAATACACCTACTGGTTGTATGGATGCACACTAAGACCCCTTCCGTTCACTAGAAGAGGGGAAGGATATCCTAGGTCCTGAAGTACCTTACTCAAGTGTTTTTGGTACACTCCTTTATTTGGCCAACTGTACGCGACTCTAGAGAGCATTGGCAGTAAATCTGTTAGCTAGATACAATGCAACGCCTGCAGCGCACCATTGGACCAAAGATATGTAGCTTCTGCGCTACCTCTAAGGGTCAAGGATCATCCAACATGTTAAATGTACTTGCAGATACAGGTTACAGATCATCGCGATGATTACAACAAAGGAATGACCACCTGGAGACCAGCAAAGCATGCTTCCAAGGCAACATGAATCCCACCATCCCGAGAGACTCATCATCCAAGAAGCAAATCATAAGTACGCACAGCCATGTCCTGCAGGCAGACACAGTGACGACCAGGTCAGAGACGTGGAGCTACCTACCAAGTCTGTTGACCACTCCTTTTCGGAAGAGCTCCCTCAGATTCAGTGCTGCCATTGATGAGCGATACTTGTATAGATGAGCGATGTCTTGTATAGATGAGCAATGTCTTGTATTTTGTACTCGAAAAATTGTAAGAGATTGATGTATAGTTGCCTAGGAGATCTGCAATCCTGCATCTTGTACAGATTAGGTAGAGTCAAATGTAGTGTTGTACTCTTTTTCCTTGGCTATTGGTTTTTCCCACTAGGTTTTCCATAGCTAAATGTTTTAACAAGACAACCTCATTGACTCTGGATCCAGAAGTATCCACCCCTAAATATTTCCACCAATCAGGAGAAGTTATGGAAAAATGTAATCTTTTTCCTTGGCTATTGGTTTTTTCCATTGGGTTTTCCATAGCTAAAGGTTTTAACGAGGCAATTATCCCTAACTTAGGATCTGGAAGTATCCACCCCTTATAATACTCATAAGCACTATGGATCATGCAGTATTCATATGTCGAGTATATAACGATGGTTGGATAAGGGGAAGTGTTATGAGATGGGCCTAATAGGCATATTAGGTATGCACCCACATTCTTTATTATATATGAGGCGATGGGTTTCCTAGCCATCAACATTGCTCACAACAAATTCTTATTTTTCATAAATGTAGAAAATATCCCTGAGCTCAGAAAAATCCGTAAAAATATCCGTCGAAACCGGGAGAGCGCAAAATATTTAACAAAAAACAGAGAAGACAAAATTAGGCCAAAATATCATATATTTTAATAAAATGACCGATATCTTCCAGATAATGCAGAAAATAGCCACGAGTTCAGAAAAATCCTCAAAAATTTCCGTGTGAACCGAGAGATCCCCATCATCAACGAAAAAATCTAAGAGGACAAAAATAGACAAAAAATCATAGCATTTAATAAAACGATCATTATCTTCCAAAAATGTTGAAAATAGGCCGGAGCTCAGAAAAATCCGCAAAAATATTAGTTGGAACCTGGAGATCGCAATCTTCAACTAGAAAAATTAGAGGAGACAAAATTAGGCCAAAATATCATATCATTTAATAAAAAACATATCTTCCAAAAATATGGAAAATTGCCATCGTCAGCTAGAAAATAAGAGAAGACAAATTTAGGTTCGGAAAATCATATCAATTAATAAAAAGATGCATGTCTTTCATAAAATGTATAAACGAGCACCAAGCTCAGAAAATGATATATAAAAAATTTCAATTGAAGATGGCGATATCCTGGTTACAACAGACATTTTTATAGATGAAGATCGCGATTTCTCAGTTCTGAATTTTGTCTTCTCTTATATTTAAGTTGAAGATGTCGATTTACCTGTTCCATTGGACATTTATTGGCCTAAATTTGTCTTCTCTCATAGCATTTAATAAGATGATACATATATTCCAGAAATATGGAAAATATCCCGGAGTTCAGAAATATCACCAAAAATGTCCGTTGGAACTGAGAGATCGCCAACTTCAACTGCAAATTAAGAGAAGAAAAAATTAGGCTAAAAATCATATCATTAATAAACGTTCCACATCTTCCAAAAATGTGAAAAATAGCACGGAGCTCAGAAAAATCCGCAAAAATTTCCTTTGGGACCGAAGGATGCCATCTTCAACTGAAATATAAGAGAAAACAAAATTAGGCCAAATAATCACATCATTCAATATAAAGATCGCCATCTTCAACTAGAAAATAAGAGAGAACAAATTTAGGTTATAAAATATCATATCATTTTATAAAAAGATCCATATCTACCATAAAATGTAGAAAATAGTCCGGATCTCAAAAAAATCCACAAAAATGTCCGTTGGAACCGGGAGATCGTCATCTTCAACTTAAAAATAATAGAAGACAAACTTAAGCTGTCAAAATCATATCATTTAATAAAAAGATCCATATCTTCCATAAAGTAAAGAAAATAGCACCGAGCTCAGAAAATCCGAAAAAATGTCCGTCGGAACTAGGATATCGCCATGTTCAACTGAAAAATAAGAGAAGACAAAATTTGGCAACAAAAATCATATCATTTAATATAAAGATTCGTGTTTTCCTTAAAATGTAGAAAATATCCCCGAGCTTAGAAAAATCAACAAAAATATCCCTCAGAACCGAGAGATCACCAAATTTAACAAAAAAAAGAGAAGATAAAATTAGGCTAAAAATCATATCATATAATAAAACGATCGATATCTTCCCGATAATACGAAAATAGGCCATAACACAGAAAAATCCGCAAAAATATTTGTTAGTTCCGGGAGATCGCCATCATCAACGAAAAAAATAAGGGAAAAAATTAGGCTAAAAAAGCAAAACGTTTAATAAAACGATCGATATCTTCCAGAAAATACAAAAAATAGCCCTGAGTTCAGAAAAACCTGCAAAAATGTCCGTTGGAACTGGGAGACCACCATCTTCAAGTTAAAAATAAAGAAGATAAACGTAGGCTATAAAATTCATATCAATTAATAAAAATATCCATATCAACAATATAACGTAGAAAATAACAGTGAGGTCTGAAAAATCCACAAAAATTTCCGTTTGAACCGGGAGATCGTCATATTCAATTAAAAAATAAGAGAATACAATTAGGATAGAAAAATCATATCATTTAATAAAAATATCTATATCTTACAGAAAATGTAGAAATTAGTCCCGAGCTAAGAAATATCGGCAAAAATATCCGTTGGAACCGAGATATTGTCATCTTCAACTAAAAAATAAGAGAAGACAAAATTAGCCTACAAAAATCATATAATGTAATAAGAAGATGCATATCTTCGAGAAAATGTAGAAAATAGCCCCGAGCTCAGAAAAATCCGCAAAAATGTTCGTTGGAACCGAGAGATTGCCATATTCAACTGGAAATTAAAAGATGACAAATTTATGCCAACATATTATTTTATTTAATAAAACGATCCATGTCTTCCAAAAATGTCGAAAATAGGTCAGAGCTCAGAAAAATCCGCAAAATATTCCATTTGAACCAGGAGATTGACATCTTCAACTGGAAAATAAGAGAAGAAAATTTTAGGCTAGAAAAATCAAGACATTTAATAAAAAGATCCATATCTTTCATAAAATGTAGAAAATAGCACAAAGCTTATAAAATCAAAAATAAAAATCTTTTTAGTTGAAGATGGCGATATCCCTGTTACAATGGACATTTTTATAGATGAAGATGGTGATTTCCCGTTTCTGAATTTTGTCTTCTCTTATATTTAAGTTGAAGATGGCGATTTCCCGGTTCCATTAAACATTTTTGGCCTGATTTTGTCTTCTCCGATATCATTGAATAAAACGATCCATATTTTCCAGAAAATGTGGAAAAAGCCCGGAGCTCAAAAATATCTGCAAAAATGTCTGTTGGAATCGATAGATCACCAATTCAACTAGAAAATAAGAGAACAAAATTAGGCCAAAAATCATATCATTTAATAAAACGGTCCCTATCTTTCAAAAAATGTGGAAAATAGCCCGGAGCTTAGATAAATCTGTAAAAATGTCATTTGGGACCGAGAGAATGCCATCTTCAACTAAAAATAAGAGAAGACAAAATTAGGCCAAAAAAATCATATCATTCAACATAAAAATCACCATCTTCAATTGGAAAATAAGAGAAGACAACAAACTTCGGTTATAAAAAACATATAATTTAATAAAATGATCCACATTTTCCACAAAATATAGAAAATATCCCTGAGCTAAGGATAATCCGCAAAAAATGTATGTTGGAACACTGGGAGATCGCATCTTCAACTTAAAATTAATAGAAGACAAACTTAAGCTATAAAAATCATATCATTTAATAAAAAGATCCATATCGTCCATAAAAAAAGAAAATTGCACCGAGTTCAAAAAATATGAAAAAAGGTCCGTTCGAACCAGAAGATCGCTATGTTCAACTAAAAATAAGACAAGACAAAATTTGGCAATAAAAATAATTTCATAAATATAAAAATTATTATTTTCCCTAAAATGTAGAAAATATCACCGAGCTCAGAAAAATCCACAAAAATATTTTTCGCAATCGGGAGATCGCTAAATTAACAAAAAAAGAAAACAAAATTCGGCCAAAAATCATATCATTTAATAAAACGGTCAATATCTTCCAGATAATATGGAAAATAGCCCAGATATCAGAAAAATAAGTAAATATATCATTTGGAACCTGGAAATCGCTAAATTTAACAATAAAAGAGAAAACAAAATTCGGCCAAAAAAGCATATCATTTAATAAAACGTTTGATATCTTCTCGATAATACAAAAAACAGCCCTGAGCTCAAAAAATATGCAAAAATTTCCGTTGGAACCGGGAGATCGCCATCAACAACGAAAAAATATATGAGAAGATAAATTTTGGCAAAAAATCATATCATTTAATAAAACGATCGATATGTTTTAGAAAATACAGAAAATAGCATCGAGGTCAGAATACTCGCAAAAATGTCTGTTGGGACTGGGAGACCGCCATTTTCAAGTGAAAAATAAGAGAAGACAAAATTAGGCTAGAAAAATCATATCATTTAATTAAAACATCTATATTTTCTAGAAAATGTAGAAAATAGCCCCTAGCTCAGAAAAATCCGCAAAAATATCCGTTGGAACTGAAAGACCCCATCTGAAAAATAAGAGTAGACAAAATTAAGCCAAAAATCATATCATTTAATAAAAAGATGCATATCGTCCACAAAAAGTAGAAATAGTCCTCAGGCCAGAAAAAATCCGCAACAATGTCCGTTGGTACAGGGAGATCGCCAGCTTCAACTGAAAATAAGAGAAGACAAAATTAGGCTATAAAATAATATATTTCAATACAAAAGATCCAAATCTTTCAGAAAATGCAGAAAATAGTCCTGAGCCTAGGAAAATACACAACAATGACTGTTGAACCAGGAGATCGCCATCTTCAGTTAAAAATAAGAGAATAGAAAATTAGGCGAAAATGATATCATTTAATAAAAAGATCAATTTCTTTCCGAAAATTTAGGAATAGCTCTGAGCTCATAAAAATCACCAAAAATATCTGTTGGAACCGGGAGATCGCCAACTTCAGATGAAAAATAAGAGAATGGAAACTTAGGTTATAAAAATCATATGATTTAATAAGACGTCAATATCTTCCAGAAAATGTAGAAAATAATCACAAGCTCAGAAAAATATGCTACAATATCCGATGGAACAGGGAGATAGCCACTACAACTTAAAAAAGGGAAGACACATTAGGATTTAAAAATCATATCATTAAATATAAAGATCTATATCTTATAGAAAATGTAAAATATACCCTCGAGCTCAAAAATATATGCAAAAATGTCTGTTGGAACCGGGAGATCGTCGTCTTCAACTAAAAAAGGAAGGAAAAATTGGGTCAAAAAATATATCATTAATAAAAAGATCCATATTTTCTAGAAAACGAAGCAAATATTCCGGAGAGAGAAGTCCGTAAAATGTCTGTTGGAACCAGGAGATTGTCATATTCAACTGAAAAATAAGAGAAGATAAAATTAGGTTATAAAAATCATATCATTTAATATAAAGATCCATATCTTACAGAAAATGTAGAAAATAGGCCCGAGCTTAAAAAAATCCGCAAAAAATGTCAAATGGAACCAGGAGATCGCCTTCATCAACCGAAAAAAGAAGAGAAGCAAAATTAGGTCCAAAAATCAAATCATTTAATAAAATATATATAACTGTCTTAAAATATAGAAATAGACACAAGGTCAGAAATATCCTCAAAAAAGTTCGTTGGAACCGGGAGATCACCATACTCAAATGAAAAATAAGTGATGAAAAAATTAGGCTATAAAAATTATAGCCTAAATAAAGATCCATATCTTACAGAAAATGTAGAAAATAGCCTGTTTCTCAAAAAATCCGCAAAAATGTCTGTTAGAACTAAGAGGTCGCTGTCATCAAAGAAAAAAATAAGAGAGAACAAATTTAGGCAAAAAATCAATAACAAACATCCATATCTTCTAGAAAATGCAGAAAATATCCCCGAGCTCATAACAATTCGCAAAAAATTTTGTTTAAACCAGGAGATGCCATCTTCAACTGAAAAATAAGAGAAGACAAACTTAGAAGATAAAAATCTTATCATTTCATAAAAACATCCATATCTTTCATAAACTTTAGAAAATAGCCCGGGCTCAGAAAAATCCAAAAAATGGCCATTGGAACCGAGTGATTGACATCTTCAATAGAAAAATAAGAGAAGAAAAAATAAGAACAAAAAATTATTTCATTTAAAATATAGACACATATCTTCCATAAAATGTAGAAAATAGCACCAAGCTGAAAAAATCCGTAAAAATGTCTGTTGGAACCGGTAGATCGCCATGTTCAACTGAAAAATATAAGAGAAGACAAAATTATGCTATAAAAACGTATCATTTAATATAAAGATCCATATATTACAGAAAATGTAGAAAATAGACCTGAGCTTATAAAAATCTGCAAAGTGGCCGTTGAAACCGTGATAAAACAAGAGAAGACAAAATTAAACGAAAAAATATATCATTTAATAAAACGATCCATATCTTCCTGAAATGCAGAAAATAGCCCAGATCTGAGAAAAAATCGGCAAAATTAAGTAGGAACAGTGAGATCGTCATCTTCAACTTAAAAAAAGAGAAGACAAAATTTGGCCAAAGATAATAGCATTTAATAAAAAGATCCATATCTTCCAAAAAATGCAAAAATAACCATGAGCTTAGAAAAATCGGCAAAATGTTAAGTGGAACTTGGAACCGGGAGATCGAAATTTTTAACTTAAAAAATAAGAGAAAACAAATTTGGTCAAAAAATCATATCATTTAATAAAACTATTCATATCTTTCAGATAATTTAGAAAATAGGTTGGAGCTCAGAAAAATCCGCAAAAATGTCCGATGGAACCGGGAGATCGTCATATTCAATTGAAAAATAAGATAAGCAAAACTTAGGTTATAAAAACCATATCATTTAATAAAAATCTACATATCATCCAGAAAATATAGAAAATAGCCTCGAGCTTAGAAAAATCAGCTAAAATGTCTGTCGGAATGAGGATATCACCATCTTCAATAGAAAAAAATAAGAGAAAACAAAATTAGGGTATGAAAATCATATCATTTAATAAAAAGATACATGTCTTCCAGAAAATGTAGAAAAATAACACCAAACTAAGAACAATCCGCAAAAATATCCGTTGGAATTGGGAGATTGCACTCTTTAACATAAAAATATGAGAAAACAAGATTAGGCCAAAAGAGCATATCATTTAATAAAACGATCCATATCTTTTAGAAAATTTAAAAATAGCACAGAGCTCAGAAAATCTGCAAAAATATCCGTTGGAACCGGAAGATCGCCATCAACTGAAAGCTAAGAAAAGAAAAAATTAGGGCAAAAATCATATCAATTTATAAAAAATCAATATCTTGCAAAAAATGTAGAAAAATTTCTCCGAGATCAGAAAATCCGAAAAAATGTCCGTTGAAACCGAAAAATCGACATTTAACTGAAAAATCGAGAAGACAAAATTAGGCCAAAAACATATCGTTTAATAAAATAAACATATTTTCCAAAAAATATTGAAATAGCCCTAACCTCAGAAAAATCCTCAAAAATATCCATTGGAACTTGAAGATCGCCATCTTTAACTGGAAAATAAAAGAAGCCAAGATTAGGGGAAAATATCATTTCATTTAATAAAACAATCCAAATCTTTCAAAAATGTGAAAAATAGGCCGGAGCTCAGAAAAATCAACAAAAAAGTCCGTTGAAACCGGGTGATCGCCATCTACAACTGGAATGTAAGATAATAAAAAATTAGGCCAAAAAATCATATCATTTAATAAAAGATCACCTTCTTCAACAGGAAAATAAGAGAAGACAAATTTAGGCTAGAAAAATCATATCAATTAATAAAAAGATCAATATCTTTCATAACATGTAGAATATCATTTCAGTTGAAGATGTCAATATAACAATCTTTTCAGTTGAAGATGTCAATATCCCGGCAACAACGTACATTTTTATAGATGAAGATTGCGATTACCAGGTTCCGAATTTTGCCTTCTCTTATATTTAAGTTGAAGATGGCAATTTTCCGGTTCCAACGGACATTTTTCGCCTAATTTTGTCTTCTCTGATATCATTTAATAAAACATCCATTTATTTCAGAAAATGTGAAAATAGCCCGGAGCTCAGAAATATCGGCAAAAATGTTCGTTGGAATCGGGAGATTGCCAAATTCTACAGGAAAAATAAAAGAAGACAAAATTAGGTCAAAAATCATATCCTTCAATAAAACGATCAATATCTTCCAGAAAATATGGAAAATAGCCCGGAGCTCAGAAAAATCCGCAAAAATGTCTGGTGGGACCAAGAGAATGCCATCTTCAAATTAAATATAAGAGAAGACAAAATTAGGCCAAAAAATCATATCATTCAATATAAAGATCGCCATCTTCAACTGGAAAATAAGAGAAGACAAACTTAGGTTATAAAAATCATTTCATGTAATAAAAAGATTCATATCTTCCATAAAATGTAGAAAATTGCTCAGAGCTCAGAAAAATCCGTAAAATTATCTATTGGAGCCGGGAGATCGCCATTTTCAACTAAAACTATTAGAAGACAAACTTACGCTATAAAAAGCATACCATTTAATAAAAGCATACATATCTTCCATAAAATAAAGAAAATAGTACCGAGCTCAAAAAATCCGTTAAAAATGTCTGTTAGAACCGGGAGATCACTATGTTCAACTGATACATAAGAGAAGAAAAAATTAGGCAATATAAATCATATCATTTAATATAAAGATTCTTATTTTCCATAAAATGTTGAAAGTATCCCCGAACACAGAAAAATCAGCAAAAATATCCGTCAGAACCGAGAGATCGCCAAATTTAACGAAAAAAGAGAAGACAAAATTAGGCCAAAAAATCATATCATTTAATAAAACGATCGATATCTTCCAGATAATACATAAAGAGCCTATATTACAGAAAACTCCGCAAAATTATTCTTTGGTTTCAATATATCGCCATCATCAACGAAAAAATAAGAGAAGACAAAATTAGGCCAAAAATCGTAACATTTGATAAAAATGTCTGTTGGAACCGGGAAACCGACATCTTCAAGTGAAAAATAAGAGAAGACAAATGTAGACTATAAAAATCATATCATTTAATAAAAAGATCAATATCTACAATAAAACATAGAAAATAGCCTTGCATTCAGAAAAATATGCAAAAATTTCTGTTTGAACCGGGAGATCGTCATCATCAATTGAAAATAAGAGACGACAATATTAAGATAGAAAAATCACATCATTAAATAAAAAGATCAATATCTTACAGAAAATGTAGAAAATTGGATTGAGCTCAGAAATATCGGCCAAAATGTCTGTTGGAACCGGGATATCGTCATCTTCAACTTAAAAATAAGAGAATAGGCTACAAAAAACATATAATGTAATAAAAATATCCATATCTTCCAAAAATATAGAAAATAATCTCGAGCTCCGAAAAATATGCAAACTGCGTTTTGGAGCCGGGAGATCTCAATCTTCAACTGAAAAATAAGTGAAGATAAAATTAGGCCAAAATATCATATCATTTAATAAAACGATTGAAATCTTCCAAAAATGTGGAAAATAGGCAGGAGCTCAGAAAAATCCGCAAAATTATCCGTTTGAACCGGATGGTCGCCATGTTTAACTGGAATATAATAGAAGACAAAATTAGGCCAAAACATCATATCATTTAATAAAAAGATCGCCATCTTCAATTGGAAAATAAGAGAAGACAAATTTAGGCTAGAAAAATCATATCATTTAATAAAAAGATCGATATCTTTCATAAATGTATAAAAGAGCACCAAGTTCAGAAAATGATAAATAAAAATCTTTTCAGTTGAAGATGGCGATATCATGTTACAACGAACATTTTTATAGATGAAGATGTCGATTTCCCGGTTCCGAATTTTGGCTTCTCATATTTTTAAGTTGAAGATGGCGATTTTTCGGTCCCAACGGACATTTTTTGGCCAAATTTTGTCTTCTCTGATATCATTTAATAAAACGATCCATATATTCCAGAAAATATGGAAAATATCTCGAAGCTTGGAAATATCCGTAAAAAATGACCGGGAGATCACCAACTTCAACTGGAAATTAAGAGAAGAAAAAATTAGGTCAAAAAATCATATCATTTAATAAACGTTCCATATCTTCGAGAAAATGTGGAAAATAGTCTGGAGCTCAAAAAATCCGCAAAAATTTCCTTTGGGGCCGAGAGAATGCCATCTTCAATAGAAATATAAAACAAGACAAAATTAGGCCCAAAATCAGTTCATTCAATATAAAGATCGCCATCCTCAATTGGAAAATAAGAGAAGACAAACTTTGGTTATAAAAATTATAGCTATAAAAATTTGCAAAACTATAAGTTGGAACACCAGGAGATCGCCATCTTCAACGGAAAATAAGAGAAAACAAACTTAAGAAATAAAAATAATATCATTCAATAAAAAATCCCTATCTTCCATAAAATAAAGAAAATAGAACAGTACTCAGAAAATCTACAAAAATGTCAGTTAGAACAGGGACATCGCTATGTTCAACTGAAAAATAAGAGAAGACAAAATTAGGCAATAAAAATCATTACATTTAATATAAAGATTCTTATTTTCCATAAAAAGTAGAAATATCCCCGTGCTCAGAAAAATCTGCAAAAATATCCGTCAGAACTGAGAGAGCGCAAAATTTAACGAAAAACAAAGAAGACAAAATTAGGCCAAAATATCATATCATTTAGTAAAACGATTGATATATTCCAGATATTACAGAAAATAGCCGAAAGCTCAGAAAAATCCTCAAAATATTTATGGGAACCGAGAGATCGCCATCATCAACGAAAAATATAAGAGAAGACAAAATTAGTAAAAAAAATCGTAGCAATTAATAAAACGATCGTTATCATCCAGAAAATATAGAAAATAGCCCCCAGGTAAGAAAAATCCACAAAGATTTCCGTTGGATTTGGGAAGCCGCCATTTTCAAGTGAAAAAAAAGAGAAGACAAATGTAGGCTATAAAAATCATATCATTTAATAAAAAATCCATATATATATAATAAATTGTAGAAAATAGCATCGAGTTCAGAAAAATCCGCAAAAATTTTTGTTGGAACCAGGAGATGATCGCCATCAACAATTGAAAAATAAGAGAAGACAAAATTAGGCTAGAAAAATCATATCATTTATTAAAAAGATCCATATCTTACGGAAAATGTAGAAAATAGTCCAGAGTTCAGAAATATCGGCCAAAATGTACATTGGAACCAGGAATCGCCATCTTCAACTGGAAAATAAGAGAAGACAAAATTAGGCTACAAAAATCTTATAATGTAATAAAAAGATCCATATCTTCCAGAAAATTTAGAAAATAATCCCGAGCTCAGAAAAATCCGAAAACTGTCTGTTGGAACCGAGAGATTGCAATCTTCGCATTTGTAACAGGATTCTATGAGCCATGTCTTTATATTTGCCTAGGTCTTTCATTTCATGTTTAATAGTCAGGCTTGAATAGATGTTTCGGTTTTCTCTTCAGGAGATCCGATGAGATTTTAGTTGTTTACAACTATGATCTTTAATCATGTTCTTTGCTCAGATGCAAAGACAACCCTCAGTAGGAATCATTGATTTGTCAAATGATTCTCTTGGTTGTATATTTATTTATTATACTTATTGTTTTTCTTCAATTGAATAGATGTCCCGAAGTCTATTCAGACATTTAAGTAAATGTGGAAATTATCTTTACCAAGATATCCACGAAGGTATACCGTCACAACATCCAATAACATCATATCCAAAATTTTCCTTCGCCAAATCGTAAGGTATTCGCTTTTGATAACTTAAGGAGACTGATGCATCATTTATGTGACATGCTCATTTTAATTTGTTCGATCCCTAGTTTCAACGAAATTTTCCTTGGGCTATAGGTTGTACCTTTAGCATACGGTTTTGTATTTATTTTTCTTATGTGTGCAATACTTTATTTTATCCACAGGTTTGACACCTTTTGGTGTCTGGACTTCAGGTCCGAACATTTCACCTTTCATTAGTTAGTCCAGCTCATCTTTTATTGCCTCGTTCCACATTTGGCCAATCTCTACTTTTGCATACTAGCAACGGAGTATGGAATGATAATTCATAAACATCATCGCTTTTGTGATGTATATGGCAATATGATACGCGAATTCATTGTCGACAATTTATGTTCTATCTGTCCAGCACCTCCCTAGTACGTACACCATTTACTTTCAATTTTAGTTTTTCCCGACAGTTCCTCTGCAGTGGATTCCGGGAAGGGTGAGGGTGTAGACAGGAGCTCATTGTTCTGTGGTTGTATTGTCTTAAGGTCTCCAGGAGTCTCTGTCCTTGGAGCCTAGTGGTCTGCCTCTCTTCTGTTGAGGATCAGCCACTTCTGCTGCTGGTGGATTGCATCCATTCTCGGGGATGTCAATCCTAGCTGGAGTTTTTGTAGCAGGGATGTGTGATCTGACAATCTTCTGGTTGTTAGTAAATGAGTTCGGTAACTGGTGAACATTGTTCTATATGTAGAGGATCTTCAGGATCTCATCTTCACATTATTTTGTTACCGGATCATGGTGGGTCAAACTTTTTGTATCCCACGTTATAATTTGCTTTGCACCAGATTTCTCAGTGTCTGAGCCTATTTTGAGGAAACTCGTCTCATCGAAATCACAGTCTTCAAGATGTGCCTTAAATACATCCCCCGTTTAAGGTTCTAGGTATCTTATAATTAAGGGTGAGTCAAACCCTACTTAGATACCTAGGCGACGTTGAGGACCTATTTTTGTCCTCTGTGGTGGTGCGATGGGGATTTAAACTGCGCGAACGAAGATTCTCATATGAGAAATTTTCGGTGGCATTCCATATGCAAGTTGCATTGGAGACTCTGACCTCCAGAGGGTCTTATTTTCATTTACGATGCAGCATGCAGAATTTGTATGTCATCATGCATCCATATGCAATCGGGATTTAATGGACGTTCAATCCATTGGAGTCTACTTTTTAGTGACTCTGCCGACCCATTTTGGGTATGAACATGAGGCACTTGTATGTTCATTTTCTATTTCCGTTGCTTGGCAGTACTCTTGAATTGACCGGGAGGTATATTTCCCAACATTAACCAGACTTATTTTCTATATTTAAGTTTGCGGGTTTGTAGTAGACACACATACGAATATTCTGAGGATGCATTTATCAGTACAATGAAGTATTGAAATAGCCCACTATAGGGTGGATTTTATCTACATCTATCTCCTTATATTCTTTTTGAGGAAGCGTGGAGATTTTCTTCAATTTTTCGTAGAGATGGCCTTGTAATTAGTTTTCCCTTATAGCAAGGGATGTAAGGGAATTCTCCCTTCTGAAGAATCTTCTGGTTTTTCAAGTCATACCCATAGGATAATATGAGGTGCATTATCACTAATCCAGGGTGGCCAAGTCTATCATGCCAGTGTAAAAACTTGGCTGATGTCGGGCACTTTAGGTGCTCCGTTTAATTTCGCTTCCTTTCTCCGAATCTTTGTATGGTTGAGGCCTGTAAGGCTCTTAAAACGTTCAAGTATGGATTTTACTCCTTTTTCTTAAGACGTTACATACAGTAATTTGTTTTTCATTTACATTTGATGTTTCCAAATGGAATCCGTTGAAACGGATGTCCTTGAAACTTTGGAATTCGGAGAGATTAGTGCATCCTTTATTTTTGTTTCTGTGTCATTTGGGGGCAACAGTGTTGCATTCCCTGGATCTTCAATATGGCCCTGATGTTGGGCTTTTTATTGAAAGATCATATGTGTTTATTGTCTACTAATCAGTCATGAGAGCAGTTCATCTATTAAGAGATGAATCGTATAGGCACATGCATTTTCAGATAAATATTTTCATTCAAAATAAATTAGATAATTCAAATGCTCTCATAACATAAATTATTCTTAAAACAAATTGCTAAGATAAAAATAGGGGCTAATCAAGCATGTCATCATTTTCTAAGTCGTCAGCAGTAAACTTGACTGGAGCATCAGAAGTCATCAGGTTTGTTTCAACTTTATTTTTCTTGTTCTCTTTATACAAATCCTGGAGATGATGCGGAGTTCGGCACACTCTGGACCAGTGGCCTTTCATGCCACAGCTATGGCACATTGGTCTTCCCATTCCCTCTTGGGTGGGGTGCATCATCTCTATTTTTGTCATTTCTGTGCCACATGAACTTCCGCTTACTTTCATTTCTTTGTTGCTGGACTTGGCCCGAGCCCTTTGTTCTGTCCCCTTTTTGTGGTCTTTCTTTTTTTTGTCCTTCTTCTTTCGAGAAGAAGAGGCATTATGAGCTTCTGGGAGGGGGGTGCCAGGGGCGCATGTTGTGAGTGGCGAGGAGAATCTCTCTATTTTGTTCAGCCATGAGTAAACATGACAGCAGCTCAGAGTACTTGGTGAACTTGCGTTCACGGTATTGTTGCATTAGTATCGCATATTTTTCATGGAAGGACGTATACGTCTTTTCCAGCATGCAATCTTCTGAGACTTTTTCACCACACAACTTCAGGCGTGAGGTGATGCTAAAAAGTGTTGAGTTGTACTTAGCAATGGACTTTTTAGTCTTGTAGTCTCAGGTTCTCCCACTGATATCGTGCCTTTGGGAGTATAACATCTTTCTGATGTTGTCACGACCTGCTTCCCTAAAATGGAGGCGAGACGTGAAAAGGTCCGCACGAGAGTGGAGCTGTGAAGCCCCAAACACGATAAGCGTAAAATAAAACAATAGCAGGTCCCTGTAACCACAACGGAACAACAATAATAATAAAAGGAGAGACTGAATTAAAAACTCACATCTCATAATTGTCCAACTTGAAAATAAGTCCAACATCCAGAAAAGCCACCAGGCTAAAAGAAAAGAGTCCAAGGCCCAGAACAAGGCCAACAAAAGCAACGACATAAATAAGTATAGGTGCTACGCACCGATAACAAACAACTGTTTAACAAAATTAAAACACACGAAGACACTAGGATTGGTCCCCAGTGTCCACGTACTCCCCGTCAAACACGGGCTCGGGCTCGGCGTCGGCAAACACCTCGTCCTCGACAAGGTACTCAGGCTCAGGATCTAACATGTGTCACCCAAAAGAGTAAAGGGGCACATATCAGCAAGTCTAAAAGACTTGGGCAAGGAAACTGAAAGTAAGGCAACTAGCAACCTAGCAGTTTAGAATGCATGACATGGCAGTTATAACATGAGTGTTCAATTTAAAACATGGCAAGACAATTTGTACATGAGAGCAATCATCGGGACAAGACAAGACAAGAGTAGCCGAGCTACTATCAATTCCAATCAATTCACATTGTTTGCAAGTGTTTACGCCCTTCGCTGAATGGTAAACATTTCAGACCGATCGGCACTAAACACTAATCACATTTCACGGCTGTTTTGTAGATGTTTACGCCCTTCGCTGAATGGTATAACATTTCAGACCGATCGGCACTAAACACTACCCCACCCCAAAGAGTTTACGCCTTACAACTGCAGTTGTTGATCAAACAGACCCCCAGTTGAATGGCCGCTTAACCCTCACCCCATCCCACACTAAACAAGCCAGGGTCCCTGAACATGAGCCCAGCAAGTGAGCCAGGTTTGCCCCACACGAGAGCTTGTTTCTTAGTTCACAATTCATTATTTCGAGCGTTGGGGTTAGCAACTCATTATGCTCGCTTCTGGTCACGAGCCAGGAAACACGCAATTCGGGCATTGGCTATCAACCAACACATGGCCCGCTTCTGGAACACGAGCCAGGAACACAAGCAATGTAGCAAAGCTACGCAATCACTGAAATGCATAAAGGATGCAATGACATGACAATTAATTTGCGTACCGTTAATGGAAAGTAAACATGACATGGTAGTTGTGCAACATGCTAAGTGCCGGAACTAGCTTCGTTGTCAAGCTAGTTCCCCAATTCGCGCCTAGGCGAGTATCATTTCGTCGCCTAGCCTCTTTTACGCCTACAACAAGCAAATGGCCTAAAACATGGCCTAAACCCTAAGTGGCAAGTTTCACTTGCCTAGCACCGGGGATGACGACCACTTCATCACACGGATGCTAATCTACGGGGAAGTCGCTGTTTTGGGGGAACAATCAACAAACAACATGAAATATTATTAGGGTTTCATATAAATACAAATAAGTTATAAAAACAACGGTAGATCGATTTCTTACCGAGAGGAGGCGGAAGAAACACTCCGGGGAACCCTAGGATTAGATCTGGAAAAGATTGGGGAGTTTGGGGAAACTAGGGTTTTGGAGGATTTGGGGATTTGATGGATTTTGGTGAGATTTTGGGGAAGATGAGAGGTAGATAGAGTGAATGGATGGATTGGATGATGGATTTAGGGCTTGGAATGAAGGATTGAAGCTTGGAGGAAGATTTTAGGGTTTTGGATCGTGTTGAGGGAGAAGAAAACGTTTGGGTTGGGTATTTATAGGCTAGGCTGGCGGCTGCCCAGAAATTAGGGTTTTAACGAAGACTAGTCGGTCAAAGAACAACCACTGACCGACTAGTTTGGCAACTAGTCGGTCGGTCGACCAACGCAGTCCGACTAAGTGTAAACAGTAACTTCTGAACGAAAAATAGGATTTAGAGTTAGTCGGTCCATGAACAAATACTGACCGACTAGTTTAGCATCTAGTCGGTCGATGAACGTTCTTAGACCGACTAAGAGCAAACAGTAACTAGACTGTACAGTAGAACCAAGAATTAGTCGGTCTGAGTACAAAACTTAACCGACTAGTTTAACAACTAGTCGGTCGAAAGATGAACTTAGACCGACTAAGAATAAACAGTAGCTGATACTAAAATTTAGATGATGTGTTAGTCGGTTAAAGAAGCATTGCTGACCGACTAGTTTGCAACCTAGTCGGTCAACCAACGTTCTTAGACCGACTAACGATAAACAGTAACTTCTGAGAAATTTAGAAAGCTAACTAGTCGGTCCAAGAAGGATAGCCGACCGACTGGATCGTCATCTAGTCGGCCGGTGCCCCTTCTCATACCAGCTAATTGGCACCAAAAGTTCCGATACGGAGCGCGGAGCCCCGGGATCGATTCCTAAGACTCCTAGGCTTGATCTAATAGTTAGATATGACCGTTATGAAGCCCGTCACAAACGACGTACTTCGAAATCGACGATCCTAAGGAAGAAA
Organism: Scilla litardierei; assembly: GCA_030789695.1. Taxonomy (NCBI): domain Eukaryota; kingdom Viridiplantae; phylum Streptophyta; class Magnoliopsida; order Asparagales; family Asparagaceae; genus Scilla; species Scilla litardierei. The sequence goes on along the minus strand of CM061130.1, from coordinate 38,731,527 downwards.
CGAGAAAATACGACGAATCGATCAAAAATGAAAACTACGGAGACGAAAACCACACAAGAGGAGAAAATCCACCAAAACATATATTATATTATAATAAATCCAGATACATGAAAAGCAGTCGTTACATCCTCCCCAACTTAAGAAAAATTCCGTCCTCGGAATTTCCAAATACTCACGAGTCCGGAAACAAAAGTGGGAAACGCTCACACATCTCATCCTCATTCTCCCAAGTAGACTCTCCAGGTGAGCCGTGTCGCCACATCACCCTCACAAGGTTGACAACCTTGTTCCGAAGCGATTTCTGACGCCTGTCCAGGATCTGCACTGGATGCTGATCATACGTCAAATCGGGGCGAACGGTAATCTCCGAAAAATCTACCGCATGAGACGGGTCGCTAATGTATCGACGAAGCTGCGACACGTGGAAAACATTGTGAACTCCTTCCAAAGATGGCGGCAAGGCCAAGCGATAAGCTACCTCGCCAACCCTCTCCAAAACGTCAAATGGTCCAATGTATCGCGGGCTCAACTTTCCACGCTTCCCGAAACGAATCACACCACGATTCAGGGAAATCTTCAAGAACACATGGTCGCCCGTCTGAAACTCCAAAGGACGACGCTTAGCATCCGCCCAATGCTTAAAACGGTCCTGAGCAATCCTCAACCTCTCCCGAATATTCCTGACGATCTCCACGGCCTCCACGATCATCTCAGGTCCCAACAACTCCCGATCACCAACGTCATCCCAACTCAATGGCGATCAACATTTCCTCCCATAAAGAGCGGCGAAAGGCGCCATGCCAATACTCGCCTGGAAGCTGTTGTTGTAGGAAAACTCTACCAGATGTAGATGGTCCTCCCACGAACCCTTGAAATCCAACATGCACACCCTCAGCATGTCTTCCAAAATCTGAATCGTCCTCTCGGACTGGCCATCCGTCTGCGGATGGTACGCCGTGTTGAAACTCAGACGCGTACCCAAGCTCTTCTGCAAACTCTGCCAGAACTGAGATGTGAACCTCGTGTCTCTGTTAGACACGATACTCACGGGGACTCCGTGAAGTCGCACAACTTCCTGCACGATTCACGTTACATCACTATCCAAACTAGGAAAAAGGAAATAAAACGGAGAGTAAAAGAATTTTACCTCCATATATCTCCTCGCTAGCGCCTCGGTGGACTGTCCTACTCGGAACGGAATAAAGTGCGCAGATTTGGTCAATCGATCTACGATCACCCAAATCGCGTCATTCTGCTTCGGACTCCGAGGTAGTCCAGTCACGAAGTCCATAGTGATGTGCTGCCACTTCCACTCCGGAATCGGAAGCGGTTGTAGCAACCCGGCCGTACGCTGATGCTCCGCCTTCACTTGCTGGCAAACCAAGCACTTGGCTACACTTCGAGCCACGCTCCTCTTCATACCATGCCACCAATAATTCAGACGAAGATCCTGGTACATCTTGGTGCCACCAGGATGCACAGAATACGGCGAACTGTGTGCCTCCACCATCAGCTCCTCTCTGATATCCCCAGCGGGCACACACAACCTGGCTCCAAACCTCAGCGAGCCATCCCCATGAATCAAAAAGTCAGTCCGCAGACCGGCTTCCACCTGCTCCCGAATCTTAACCAGCTTCGGATCCTCAGCCTGGCCAGCCTTAATCCGATCCACGATCGTCGACTGTACCTGCATGTACATCAACGACGAAGCCTCCCCAGAAAGAACAATCTCCACTCCAGACTCGCAAAAATCCTGCTGCAATCTCCACTGCGAAGTCAAAATCATCACCGCTGGAAGCCTACTCAAAGCATCTGGAATCACATTCACCTTGCCAGGGTGATACTGCAAATCAATCTCATAATCCGCCATAAGCTCCAACCATCGACGCTGTCGCATGTTGAGCTCCTTCTACGTGAAGATATACTTCAAGCTTTTGTGATCGGTGAAAATCTTCACTTTCTCACTCAGCAGGAAGTGCCTCCAAATCTTGAGAGCAAACACAACGGCAGCCAACTCCAAATCATGCGTCGGGTAATTCTTCTCATGAACCTTAAGCTGACGAGACGCATAAGCCACAACATGCCCGTGCTGATGCAGCACGCAACCGAGACCCTTGCCAGAAGCATCACAAAAGATCTCGAATCCACCGCTACGATCAGGCACAACAAGAATAGGGGCAGTCGTCAACCTCTCCTTCAGAATACCAAAAGCACGCTCACAATCACCCGACCAAACAAAAGCAACATCCTTCCGCGTCAACCTGGTCATCGGCTCAGCAATACGAGAAAAGTCCTTAATGAAACGCCGATAATAACCAGCAAGTCCAAGGAAACTCCGAATCTCCGATGCAGACGACGGAACAGGCCACTCCCGAATAGCCCTAATCTTCTCGGGATCCACAGAAATACCATCTCCAGTCACCACATGCCCCAGAAAAGCAACTCGATCCAGCCAAAACTCGCACTTCGAAAACTTAGCATACAAACGATGCTTCCTCAAAATCTCCAACACCGTCCTTAAGTGCGAGGCATGCTCTTCCTCCGACTTCGAATAGATCAGAATGTCGTCAATAAAGATAACGACAAACTTATCCAGAAAGTCGTAGAAAATCAGGTTCATCATATTCATGAAAACTGCGGGTGCGTTAGTTACGCCGAAAGGCATAACCACAAACTCATAGTGTCCATACTTCGTCCTGAACGCTGTCTTCGGAACATCATCCTTCTTCACCTTCAACTGATGGTAACCACTCCTCAAATCCAATTTAGAAAACACCCTCGAACCTCCAAGCTGATCAAAAATATCATCGATGCGAGGCAACGGGTATTTATTCTTAATGGTCACCGCATTCAATCCCCGATAGTCCACGCACATGCGACGCGAACCATCCTTCTTCTTAACCAACAGCACCGGCGCTCCCCACGGAGACACACTAGGATTAATATAACCCTTCTGCAAAAGCTCATCCAACTGCTTCCGCAGCTCCTCCAACTTAGCAGGTGCCATATGATACGGCGCCTTCGAAATCGGCTGCGCACCTGAAACGAGGTCAATAGAAAATTTCAGAGCTCGATCAGGTGGCAAACCAGACATCTCCTCGGGGAAGACGTCGCCAAAATCTCGCACCACAGCTGGCCACTCCAGCTCCATCTGCATAGCCACAGCCTCCACCGGCCTGGCCCGAAATCTGACATGACCGAGCGAACTGCTACCACGACTGAACTCAAACACTGGATGTCCGGGAATCTCGAACACCACCTTCTTCCGTCGACAGTCGATCGTAGCATAGAAGCTCGCTAGCCAGTCCATCCCAAGAACTGCATCATAGTTGATGATGTCGTGGACAATGAAATCAGCGAAAAGCTCATGTCCACAGACCACCAACGAGCAAGAATTGCAACCACGATGCACCGAGACCACGCCATTCCTTGTAACGATATTCCAACTCTTTGGAAGAGGGGACGTCGACAAGGAATGCCTCTCCACGAAGCTCCGAGAAATAATGCACATCGATGCACCAGAGTCAAAGAGGACTCGTGCAGGAAATGTGCACACCAAAATCACACCTAACAATCAATTAACAATCAAACCCTATTCTAGCAAACAACCATGTTCAAGCAAACAACATAATCTAACAATCAAAACCAGCTAGGAAAGTAATAGCTAGATTGAGGATTACCTGCGATAACCTCATCCACAGCCTCGCTCTCCACGGCGGTCATCAGAAAAGCCTGCCTCCTCGGCGGAACCGCCTGCTGAAAAGCCTGCCTCTGCGGAATAAGAGCTGCTCCACGACCAGCAGGAACAGACGCTCGCTGCCTCAACGGCTGAGCTGCAACAGGAGCCCTCCGCAGCTGACCCGCATGCCGACAATCTCTCACGACATGGGAGGCATCACCGCAAACCAGACACTGGCCCAAAAACTTCCGACACTGATCCTTGATATGGACAGGCTTGCCGCAGAAATGGCAAGACTTCAGAATAGGCCCTCCTGGCCTCTTAAACTGAGCGGACTGATTAGGCCTGAATCCAGGTCTAACCACAGCTCTCGCCTGTTCCACAGGCCTCTTCCCAGCACCAACCAAAGATCCTCTCCTCTGGTTCACGAGCAGCTCCTGCCTCTTGGCAGCGACCAGAACCTTCTGATAAGATTCCCGGTCAGAAGAGGTCACAAAACTCTGGAGCTCCGAAGCAAGCCCCTGCAGGAACCTCTGAGCTCTCTCCTCAGCGTCCTGCACCATCTTTAGTGCAAACCGACTCAGCCTCATGAACTCCTGGTGGTACATGTCCACCGAAGAGCTCCCCTGCTTCAAGTCGATAAAACGCTGCAGCATCTCTTCCCTGGCAGCCTTCGGGAAGAACTCACCATCAAATCTGGCCTTGAAGGTAGCCCAAGCTATCGGCGCCACCAACAACTTCTCCTCCGCATCCCACCAATTCCTGGCGTTATCCTTCAACTGCCTCTTAGCCAAATCAACCCATCCAGCCGGGGTGATCTTGGCCATCTTCAGATTGTCCTCGATGTTCCGAATCCACTCATCGGCAGACAGAGGACCCTCGGAACCATCAAAATACGCGGGACCCAGCTCCCGAAATTGCTTCGCTCCAGGCTCGGAGCGAGGGACATCCGGAAGAGCCCGGGCAGCATGAGAAAGAGGGGCATTCTGGACTTGCAGAAGCACGCCCTGCTGCACTTGCATCATCTGCAGCATCATCCGCATCATCTCACCGCTGGTGGGTTCCCGCTCAGGCTCCTCATCATGAGGGAGCACACCACTGCCCCGACCACGGGTGAAACGCCTTCCTGCCATCTAATGACACGGAGAACAAATCCAATTAGACTCATAGCTTATGACATCGGACGTCGAACTTAGTTTATTGGACATTCCAATATTATTATTGCTATTCCAAAAATCGCAGTTACAAAAGGACCTGCATGGGCCACCACTGAAACCTGTCACGACCCGCTTCCCTAAAATGGAGGCGAGACGTGAAAAGGTCCGCACGAGAGTGGAGCTGTGAAGCCCCAAACCCGATAAGCGTAAAATAAAACAATAGCAGGTCCCTGTAACCACAACGGAACAACAATAATAATAAAAGGAGAGACTGAATTAAAAACTCACATCTCATAATTGTCCAACTTGAAAATAAGTCCAACATCCAGAAAAGCCACCAGGCTAAAAGAAAAGAGTCCAAGGCCCAGAACAAGGCCAACAAAAGCAACGACATAAATAAGTATAGGTGCTACGCACCGATAACAAACAACTGTTTAACAAAAGTAAAACACACGAAGACACTAGGACTGGTCCCCAGTGTCCACGTACTCCCCGTCAAACACGGGCTCGGGCTCGCCGTCGGTAAACACCTCGTCCTCGACAAGGTACTCAGGCTCAGGATCTAACATGTGTCACCCAAAAGAGTAAAGGGGCACATGTCAACAAGTCTAAAAGACTTGGGCAAGGAAACTGAAAGTAAGGCAACTAGCAACCTAGCAGTTTAGAATGCATGACATGGCAGTTATAACATGAGTGTACAATTTAAAACATGGCAAGACAATTTGTACATGAGAGCAATCATCGGGACAAGACAAGACAAGAGTAGCCGAGCTACTATCAATTCCAATCAATTCACATTGTTTGCAAGTGTTTACGCCCTTCGCTGAATGGTAAACATTTCAGACCGATCGGCACTAAACACTAATCACATTTCACGGCTGTTTTATAGATGTTTACGCCCTTCGCTGAATGGTATAACATTTCAGACCGATCGGCACTAAACACTACCACACCCCAAAGAGTTTACGCCTTACAACTGCAGTTGTTGATCAAACAGACCCCCAGTTGAATGGCCGCTTAACCCTCACCCCATCCCACACTAAACAAGCCAGGGTCCCTGAACATGAGCCCAGCAAGTGAGCCAGGGTTACCCCGCACGAGAGCTTGTTTCTTAGTTCACAATTCATTATTTCGAGCGTTGGGGTTAGCAACTCATTATGCTCGCTTCTGGTCACGAGCCAGGAAACACGCAATTCGGGCATTGGCTATCAACCAACACATGGCCCGCTTCTGGAACACGAGCCAGGAACACAAGCAATGTAGCAAAGCTACGCAATCACTGAAATGCATAAAGGATGCAATGACATGACAATTAATTTGCGTACCGTTAATGGAAAGTAAACATGACATGGTAGTTGTGCAACATGCTAAGTGCCGGAACTAGCTTCGTTGTTAAGCTAGTTCCCCAATTCGCGCCTAGGCGAGTATCATTTCGTCGCCTAGCCTCTTTTACGCCTACAACAAGCAAATGGCCTAAAACATGGCCTAAACCCTAAGTGGCAAGTTTCACTTGCCTAGCACCGGGGATGACGACCACTTCGTCACACGGATGCTAATCTACGGGGAAGTCGCTGTTTTGGGGGAACAATCAACAAACAACATGAAATATTATTAGGGTTTCATATAAATACAAATAAGTTATAAAAACAACGGTAGATCGATTTCTTACCGAGAGGAGGCGGAAGAAACACTCCGGGGAACCCTAGGATTAGATCTGGAAAAGATTGGGGGAGTTTGGGAAAACTAGGGTTTTGGAGGATTTGGGGATTTGATGGATTTTGGTGAGATTTTGGGGAAGATGAGAGGTAGATAGAGTGAATGGATGGATTGGATGATGGATTTAGGGCTTGGAATGAAGGATTGAAGCTTGGAGGAAGATGGGGGCTTGGAGGGGAAGATTTTAGGGTTTTGGATCATGTTGAGGGAGAAGAAAACGTTTGGGTTGGGTATTTATAGGCTAGGCTGGCGGCTGCCCAGAAATTAGGGTTTTAACACAGACTAGTCGGTCAAAGAACAACCACTGACCGACTAGTTTGGCAACTAGTCGGTCGGTCGACCAACGCAGACCGACTAAGTGTAAACAGTAACTTCTGAACGAAAAATAGGATTTAGAGTTAGTCGGTCCATGAACAAATACTGACCGACTAGTTTAGCATCTAGTCGGTCGATGAACGTTCTTAGACCGACTAAGAGCAAACAGTAACTAGACTGTACAGTAGAACCAAGAATTAGTCGGTCTGAGTACAAAACTTAACCGACTAGTTTAACAACTAGTCGGTCGAAAGATGAACTTAGACCGACTAAGAATAAACAGTAGCTGATACTAAAATTTAGATGATGTGTTAGTCGGTTAAAGAAGCATTGCTGACCGACTAGTTTGCAACCTAGTCGGTCAACCAACGTTCTTAGACCGACTAACGATAAACAGTAACTTCTGAGAAATTTAGAAAGCTAACTAGTCGGTCCAAGAAGGATAGCCGACCGACTGGATCGTCATCTAGTCGGTCGGTGCCCCTTCTCATACCGGCTAATTGGCACCAAAAGTTCCGATACGGAGCGCGGAGCCCCGGGATCGATTCCTAAGACTCCTAGGCTTGATCTAATAGTTAGATATGACCGTTATGAGGCCCATCACAAACGACGTACTTCGAAATCAACGATCCTAAGGAAGAAACGAGAAAATACGACGAATCGATCAAAAATGAAAACTACGGAGACGAAAACCACACAAGAGGAGAAAATCCACCAAAACATATATTATATTATAATAAATCCAGATACATGAAAAGCAGTCGTTACAGATGTTTATACCTATCCTCAAGGGCAGTCCATAGCTCAAGTGGATCTTCGACTGTAAGGTATTCATCCTTTAGGGTCTTGTCCACATGGCGGCGAATATAGATAATGGCTTGCGCCTTTTCTATATCGCTTACATTTTCATCATTAGTCACATCAGAAATGAGGGACTATGCCCGCAGATGAAACTTCATATCGAGCTACCAGCTCAGATAGTTTCTTCCTGATGCATCTAGCACTTCGAAATCGACACTTGCACTTTTAGCCATTTATCTAGCAGAGCGCAAATATGCATGAATTAATAATTTAAACATAAACATTTTCATGCGGAGGCAATTTTAATATGAAGGGATAATTACGTGGATCGGCCAGTCCCACATAAATAATTGTCCAAAGTCCCATTATAGTCCATATTAAACAAATGAAAGCTTTAAAAAGAAATTACAACTTTGGAAACCTCCGTGGCTCCCATATAAGATCTTCAGCTTCAATTGTGGCCTCCGTCTCCATGGAAGATGGTCTTCGGTCTTGGATATTTACAAAATTTCTTCACTACAATTTCTCTCAAAAGTAAAAGAAAAGTGCAGGAAAATAAAATATGGGACTTAAACAGCCGATCCAAAAACCACAATTAGCCATTCATGCAGAAAATTTGCGCTCATCAAACATTTTCATCAGACATTTTCATCACAGGCATCACATGCATTTAATATTCATATGAGGATAAAATATTTAATCACTTAATAATTATTGGACCACTGGACAACGTCATACACCGTTGGGTTAGGTGACTAACGGCAGAGAGGTCGCAGGATCTTCCTAATTATTAAGTTTTAAATATAATGCACAACCAAGCATATAATATCCACAGAATAAGCCAGTGATGTTAAGCATCTAAAGATGATTTTACGGAAAAAATCATTCGATGCAAGGGTTGTATAATATGTGGGTTTAATCAATCAGATTGAATAAGAGCCCAAAATTGACATTTTCGATGTAAAAGGAAGAGGTTTTTCCATTTTAAATCATCCCAAATAACCCCCCAAAAGTCCCCAATAAGTCCTTATATGCCCGATAATTGCCCCATAAGGTACCGTGATTTTTCACGAATTTATAGGCCCTCAAACGCCCTTTTTAAATTAATTTTAGTCCAAAAAGTTCTTTTAAGGCTTATTTTTAGCCTTTGCCCCCCCCCCCCTCTATCAATTTTTTCATAAGTGAATTGGCTTGCGGGCCTGAAGCCCGTAGGTCGACTGCGGGCTTCAGGCCTGCAAATTTTTTTGTAAATGTGTTGGCATGCGGGCCTGAAGCCCGTATGTCGGCTGTGGGCTTCAGGCCCGTAGAGAAATTTTTTTGGTGAAGTTGGGCCGAAAAGCCCAATATGGCTTTGGGGGCGGCGGCTAGGGTTAGCCGTCGCCGCCCCCAAGTTTCCGCCGGTTGGCGGTTAGGGGTGCCGCCCCCGTGCAGGGGGGCGGAGGGGGAGGCCCCCCGTTACAGGGGGTGGCGGGCGGGCCGCCGCCCCTGCAATGGGGAGCGGCGGGCGATTCGCCGCCCCCTGCAGGGGGGCGGCGGTCGTCGCCTCCCTGCAGGGGGAGCAGCGGGCGATCCGCCTCCCCCCTGCAGGGGGGCGCAGGCGGCCACCGCCCCCAGTAGGGGGAGCGGCGGGCAGGCCGCTGCCCCCTCTGCAGGAGGGGGAGCGGTGACCACCGCCCCCCTCTTCTGGGGGGAGCAGCGATGTGGGTGGGGGGTTGGCCACCGGTGGGCAAAACCTAGGGTTTACACAAAATAAACCCCTAAAATTTTGATTTTTGGGACGAAAAATTGGTCGTTTTTAGGAGATCTAGCAAATCCCCATATCGATCTTGCGAGATCTAGGTGTAGAACAATCATACATATGATTAAAAACATCGTTTTTAGTGATTTTACCTCTATATCCGTCCTCCGGATATAGCGACGGTTGAACGAAGCCCTACGCGGATGAGAACGCTCGATTGAGGAAGCCTTACACCGCGCACGTGGATCTTCCGTCTCCTCTCGCCTTCGCCTTCGCAACAAACGAAAAAAATTTGTGGAAATAAAAATTTTCTAGAGTCTCGTGCTGATAACGTGTTATGAATTAACTCCTGGTGGAGGAGCCCCCAGCTCTTTATTATAGTCAGTAGGGGAGAATACAGATATAGGCTACATTGATATGGGCCTATCTCTAAGATAGCCCAGAATCTAAACCAGCTCCGGTTAATAACCGTTCACAACAATATCAATTAATAAAATGTTCGAACCTTCCCGATAATACAAAAAATAGCACAAAGCACAGAAAAATCCTCAAAAATATTTGTGGGAATCGGGAAATCGCCATCATCAATGAAAAATCTAAGAGAAGACAAAATTAGAAAAAAATCATATCATTAAAAAAACGATCATTATATTCCAGAAAATCTAGAAAATAGCTCGGATGTCAAAAAATCCGCAAAAATTTCCGTTGGCACCGGGAAACCGGCATCTTCAAGCGAAAAATAAGAAAAGACAAACATAGGCTATATAAATCATATCATTTAATAAAAAGATCCATTTCTAAAATAAAATTATAAAATAGCCATGAGTTCAGAAAAATCCGCAAAAATTTCCCTAGAAACCGGGAGATCGCCAACATCAATTGAAAAATAAAAGAAGACAAAATTAGGATATAAAAATCATATCATTTAATAAAAATATACATATTTACAGAAAATATAGAAAATAGTCCCGAGCTCAGAAATATCGGCCAAGATGTCCGTTGGAACAGAGATATTGCCATCTTCAACTTAAAAAATAATAGAAGACAAAATTAGGCTACAAAATTCATATAATGTATTGAAAAGATTCATATCTTCTAGAAAATGTAGAAAATAATCCCGAGCTCAGAAAAATCTGCAAAAATATCCGTTGGATCCGGGAGATCGCATTCTTTAACTTGAAAATAAGAGAAGACAAAATTAGGCCAAATTATTGTAAGGACCGTCTACCTTGCAATACTAACAACAAACACTCAAGGGGTGAACAGAGTAATGGCAATAAATTATGCAATTAAAAATTAACTTGAAAATGCGGAATAATAAATGCAAGAGTAATTAATCAACACAATCAATCCAAACGCATACACAATATTTTGCCATAGTTCCGCAAACTTAGGTACGTCCAGCCACACCAATATTCACTATAATTCCCACAAAGAGAAGTGAATACAATCCCACAAAGAGATATCTCACACAGAGGATTTTGTCATACACAAGAACCAAACCAACCCTACACAAGGGTCAAACTTCCGCACAGAGAATTACTAACTCACACACAGAGAATTAGGGTTAGTCCTACACTAGGACACCAACTCCCACAAAGAGAGTAACTAATTCCCACAAAGAGAATTAGGGTTTCAATGAAAACACTAAGTAAAACAAATACTCTTACCTATGCCTTGAGATGAACTTACTCATTAATGAATGCAATACATGGAAGATGATCTTCAAATGGTGAGATTAGCTTGAAAGCACTTGGATGATTTCTCTAGGCTTGACTTCAATGCATGAAGGATAGAATGAGCTCTAAGAGGGAAATGAGAGAGTTTGAGAGTGACTTAATGATTCTCAAATGATCTTCAATAGTTCCAAGAATTTCTAATGAACTCAGCCCTCTCCAATATAAAAGAAGTCAAAAGAAACCCTTAAACCCAAGCAAAAAGCCAAAATGAATAAATCTGCAATGGCTAGATATTTGCAGTTTACGGCACATGCAGTCGACTGATGAACAACTGATAGTCGACTGGTCAACGGCTATAAAATTTCCAACGGCTATAGTCTGAGCCAGGACAGGCGATTGTAAATAGACATGTGACTGTAAAAACTTCATCAGTCGACAGACTTGCAAATTGGGATGAAGCCCAGAAAATGCATGTTGCACACAGACGATTGTAGAGCAATTCACATGCATCTATAAATAGGCAGGCGACTGAATATCCTTCAGCAGTCGACTGTCACTAGAGATGGAAAGGAGCTGAGAAAAATGCAACTTTCACACTTACGCCTTCAGACGATAGATGACCATTTCATAGGCGACTGTAATTTTACAGGCGACTGTAAATACTTCATCAATCGACTGACTTGCAAATTGGGGATGACGCCCAGAAAATACTAGTTATGCACAGACGACTGTAGAATAATTCCCAAGCGACTGTTGGAAGACTGGCAAATGTAAATTGAACTTCAGTCAACTATTTCAAATGCTCAAGTAAGAGTTAATAAAAAGATTGTCTTGAGCAGTGCATAATAGCCAACTGTAGAAGGCTGGCGAGGCGCCTGGAATCACCCAGTCGCCTGTTATTCCTTCATCAGTAGCCGTTGGAGAGACAGAGACTCCAATTGAGTCAATTGGCATGATGAACCTATTGGTTTGGATTTTATGATAATCCTAAGGCTCACTAAGATGGTTATATGCATATGAATGAATGAGTAGACCATCTATCAATGCATTACATTAAACCTAGACTCACAAAGAGAAAAACAATAAATGAAATATTACATGGACTACATTGCTTTCATTAGAGTATATGGCTTCAAAGCTAGATGCCTTGATGCTCCTCCATCATCTCTAAGCTTTGGCACCTCATGTCCAAGCTTTGGCATTGCTCAACTTGATGTACATCCTTACACCAAGCTATTAGTCTCCAATCATGCTATTCTCCATTTGATAAACATGATACTAAAACAAGAGAGACATTAGCAACAGTATAATGTTGTGATCATCATCAAAATAACATTGGAATGAAACACCAATACTCAACAAATTTCATATCATTTAATAAAACGATCCATATCTTCCAAAAATATGGAAAATAGGCCGGAGCTCAGAAAAATCTGCAAAAATGTCCGTCGGAACCAGATTATCGCCATCTTCAACTGGAATATAAGAGAAGACAAAATTAGGCCAAAAAATCATATCATTTAATAAAAAGATCGCCATCTTTAACTGGAAAATAAGAGAAGACAAATTTAGGCTAGAAAAATCATATCAATTAATAAAAAGATCCATATCTTCCAGAAAATGCAGAAAATGGCCCCGAGCAAAGAAAAATTAGCAAAATGTCAGTTGGAACCGGGAGATTGGAATTTTCAACTTAAAATCAGAGAAAACAAAATTAGGCCAAAAATCATATCCAATAAAACTATTCATATCTTCCCGATAATTTAGAAAATAGGTTGGAGCTAAGAAAAATCTGTAAAAAAATGTTTGATGGAGCTGGGAGATCGGCATCTTCAACTAAAAAAAGATAATCGAAATTTATAAAAATCTTATCATTTAATAAAAATCTCCATATCGTCCAAAAAATGTAGAAAATAGCCTCGAGCTCAGAAAAATTAGTAAAAATGTCTGTCAGAACGACGAGATCGCCATCTTCAATAGAAAAAAATAAGAGAAGACAAAATTGGGGTATGAAAATCATACCATTTAATATATAGATACATGACTTCTAGAAAATGTAGAAAATAATACCGAACACAGATTAATCTGTAAAAATATCTGTAGGAACCGAGAGATCGCACTCTTCAACATAAAAATAAGAGAAGACAAAATTAGGCCAAAAAATCATACCATTTAATAAAACGATCCATATCTTCCAGAAAATTTAAAAAAAATAGCCAGGAGCTCAGAAACTCGGTAAAATGTCCGTTGGAACCGGGAGATCGCCTTCAACTGAAAGCTAAGAAAATAAAAAATTAGTACAAAAAATCATATACTAAAAAGATCCATATCTTCGAGAAAATGTAGAAATAGCCGCAAACTCAGAAAAATTTACAAAAATGTCTGTTGGAACCTGGAGATCGCCATCTTCAACTGGAAAATAAGAGAAGACAAAATTAGGCAAATATATCATATCCTTTAATAAAACAATCCAAATCTTCCAAAAATGTGGAAAATAGGCCGAAGTTTAGAAAAATCCGCAAAAATGTCCGTTGGAACCGCGTGATTGCCATCTTCAACTGGAATATAATTTGAGACAAAATTATGCCAAAAAATCATATGATTTATTAAAAAGATCACCTTCTTCAATAGGAAAATAAGAGAAGATAAATTTAGGCTAGAAAAATCATATCAATTAATAAAAAGATCCATATCTTTCGTAGAATGTAGAATATAGCACCAATCTCAGGAAATGATATATAACAATCTTTTCAGTCGAAGATGGCGATATCCCGGTTACAAAGGACAACTTTATAGATGAAGTGGCGATTTCACGGCTCTGACTTTTGTCTTCTCTTAAATTTCAGTTAAAGATGGCGATTTCCCGGTTCCAACGGACATTTTTGCCCAATTTTGTCTTCACGGATATCATTTAATAAAACGATCCATATATTCTAGAAATGTGAAAAATAGCACGGAGCTCAGAAATATCTGGAAAAATGTCCGGTGGAACCTGGAGATCGCAAAATTCTACAGGAAAATAAGAGAAGACAAAATTAGGCCAAAATCATATCCTTTAATAAAATGATCCATATCTTCCAAAAAATGTGGAAAATAACATGAGCTTAGAAAAATCCGCAATATGTCAGTTGGGACCGAGAAAATGCCATCTTCAAATGAAATATAAGAGAAGACAAAATTAGGTAAAAAATCATATCATTTAATAAAAAGATCAACATCTTCAACAGGAAAATAAGAGAAGACAAATTTAGAAAAATCTTATCAATTAATAAAAAGATCCATATCTTTCATAAAATGTAGAAAATTGCACCAAGATCAGAAAATGATTTATAAAAATCTTTTTTAGCTGAAGAGGGCGATATCCGGTTACAACGGACATTTTTTAGATGAAGATGGCGTTTTCACGGTTCCGAATTTTGTCTTCTCTTATATTTCAATTGAAGATGGCGATTTTCCGGTTCCAACGGACATTTTTCGCCCAATTTTGTCTTCTCTGATATCATTTAATAAAATGATCCATATATTCCAAAAAATGTGAAAAATAGCCCGGAGCTCAGAAATATCCGCAAAATGTCCGTTTGAACCGGGAGATCGCCAACTTCTACTGGAAAAATAAGAGAAGACAAAATTATGCAAAAAATCATATCATTTAATAAAACGATCAATATCTTCTAGAAAATGTGGAAAATAGCCCGGAGCTCAGAAAAATCCGCAAAAATTTCCTTTAGGACCGAGAGAATGCCATCTTCAATTGAAATATAAGAGAAGTCAAAATTAGGCCAAAAAAATCATATCATTCATTATAAAGATCGCCATCTTCAACTTGAAAATAAGAGAAAACCAATTTAGGTTATAAAAATCATATCATTTAATAAAAAGATCCATATCTTCCATAAAATGTAGAAAATAGCCCGGAACTCAGAAAAATGCACAAAAATGTTTGTTGGAACTGGGAGATCGTTATCTTCAACTTAAAAATCATAGAAGAGAGTGACTTAGAATAGAAGAGTAGGGTATGTTAAATTAATGAATGATTCTTTCCCTTTGTAGTGGTCGGTCCTTAAGGTAAGAGCTGTTCCAGGTGGTCCAGTGGATTAAGCCATTGATCTTGGGTCAACGACGGAACGAAGAAGTCAAGTAGGTTCCTCGAAGCCCACCCGCCACTAAAGGGGTAAAGCCTGAAAGCCAAGCCCGTGTAAGAAGCTATTCTTCTCTCTCCCGCCTGGGCCTATCCTAGCTCTTTTGTGGAACTTAAGCTATCAAAATCATATCATTTAATAAAAAGATCCATATCTTCCATAAAGTAAAGAAAATAGCACCGATCTCATAAAAACCGAAAAAAATGTTCGTTGGAACTGGGCGATCGTTATGTTTAATTGAAAAATAAGAGAAGACAAAATTTGGTAATAAAAATTATATCATTTAATATAAATATTCTTATTTTCCATAAAATGTGGGAAAAATACCCGAGCTTAGAAAAATCCGCAAAAATATCCGTCTGAACCGAGAGATTGCCAAGTTTAACAAAAAAAGATAAGACAAGAATTACGCTTAAAATTCATATCAATTAATAAAACGATAGATATCTTCCAGATAATGTAGAAAATAGGCCATAGCACAGAAAAATCCGCAAAAAATATCTGATGGTTCTAGGAGATCGCCATCAACTACGAAAAAAATAAGAGAAGAAAAAATTAGGCCAAAAAGCATAACATTTAATAAAACGATCGATATCTTCCAGAAAATACAGAAAATAGCTCCGAGTTCAGAAAAATCTGCAAAAAATGTCTGTTGGAACTGGGAAACCGCCATCTTCAAGTGAAAAATAAGAGAAGATAAACGTAGGTTATAAAAATCCTAACATTTAATAAAAATATCCTTATCGACAATAAAACACAGAAAATAGCACCGAGGTCTGAAAAATACGCAAAAATTTCCATTGGAACCGGGAGATCGCCATCTTCAATTGAAAAATAAGAGAAGACAAAATTAGGATAGAAAAGGCATATTATTTAATAAAAAGATATATATCTTATAGAAAATGTTGAAACTAGTCCAGAGCTGAGAATTATCGGCAAAAATGTCCGTTGGAACCGGGATATTGACATCTTCAACTGAAAAATAAGAGAATACAAAATTAGCCTACAAAAATCATATAATGTAATAAAATCCTTATCTTCGAGAAAATGTAGAAAATATCACCGAGCTCAGAAAAATCCGCTAAAATGTCCGTTGGAACCGGGGAGAACGTTATGTTCAACTGGAAAATAAGAGAAGACAAAATTAGGCCAAAATATCATATCATTTAATAAAACGATCCAAGTCTTCCAAAAATATGGAAAATAGACCGGAGCTCAGAAAAATTTCCGTTGGAACCGGGAGATCAAAATCTTCAACTCGAAAATAAGAGAAGATAAATTTAAGCAGAAAATCATGTCATTTAATAAAAAAGATAAATATCTTTCATGAAATATAGAAAATTGCACCAAGCTCAGAAAATCATAAATAAAAATCTTTTCAATTGAAGATAGCGATAGTGTTGTTATAATAGACATTTTTATAGATGAAGATGGTGATTTCCTGCATCTGAATTTTGTCTTCTCTTATATTTCAGTTGAAGATGGTGATTTCCCGGTTCCAACAAACAATTTTTGGCCTAATTTTGTCTTCTTAGATATCATTTAATAAAAGGATTCATATCTTCCAGAAAATGTGAAAAAGGCCTTAGCTCAGAAATATCGGCAAAATTGTCCGTTAGAACCAGGAGATCGCCAACTTCAACTAGAAAATAAGAGAAGACAAAATTAGGTCGAAAATCATATCATTTAATAGAATGGTACATATCTTCCAGAAAATGTGGAAATTAGCCCGGAGCTCAGAAAAATCAGTAAAAATGTCCTTTGGGACCGATAGAATCCCATCTTCAACTAAAATATAAGAGAAGACAAAATTAGGCCAAAAAATCATATCATTCAGTATAAATATCGCCATCTTCAAATGGAAAATAAGAGAAGACAAACTTTGGTTATAAAAATCATATCATTTAATAAAAATATTCATATCTTCTGTAAAATGTAGAAAATTACTCTTAGCTTACAACAATCTGTAAAAATGTAAGTTGGAACACCGGGTGATCACATCTTCAATTTAAAAATCATAGAAGACAAACTTAAGCTATGAAAATCATATCATTTAATAAAAAGATCCAAGTCTTCTATAAAATACAAAAAATAGCACGGAGCTCTGGAAATCCGAAAAAGGTCCGTTGGAACTGGGAGATCTCTATGTTCAACTTAAAAATAAGC
>CM061130.1:38688925-38713637 GCA_030789695.1 Scilla litardierei | reverse complement strand
CTACAAAAATATCCGTTGAAACCGGGAGATCTCCACAATCAACGAAAAAATATGAGAAGATAAAATTAGGCTAAAATCATATCATTTAATAAAACGATCGATATCTTTCAGAAAATACAGAAAATAGCCCCGAGGTCCCAAAAATTTGCAAAAATCTCTGTTGGAAATTGGAGACAGCCATCTTCAAGTGAAAAATAAGAGAAGACAAAATTAGACTAGAAAAATCATATCATTCAATAAAAGGTCCATATCTTCTAGAAAATGGAGAAAATAGCCCCAAGCTCAGAAAAATCCATAAAAATGTCTGTTGGAATCGAAAGATCGCCATATTCAACTTAAAAATAAGAGAAGTCAAAATTAAGCCAAAAATCATATCATTTAAAAAAAAACTTACATATCTTCCACAAAAAGTAGAAATAGGCCCGAGATCAGAAAAATCCGTAACAATGTCTGTTGGTACTGGGAGATCGCCCGCTTCGACGGAAAATAAGAGAAGACAAAGGTAGGCTATAAAAATCATACCATTTAATAAAAAGATCCATATCTGATAGAAAATGTAAAAATACACTCGTTCTTAGAAAAATCTGCAAAAATTCTGTTGGAACTGAGAGGTAGCCGTCTTCAACTGAAAAATACAGGCGACAAAATTAGGCTATAAAATAATATATTTCAGTACAAAAGATCCAAATGTTCCAGAAAATGCAGAAAATAGTCCCGAGCTCAGGAAAAATATGCAAAAATGTCCGTTGGAACCGAAAGATCACAATCTTCAATTGAAAAAAAATAAGAGAATAGAAAATTAAGCCAAAAATCATATCATTTAATAAAAAGATCAATATCTTTCAGAAAATTTAGGAAATAGCACGGAGCTCAGAAAAATCAGCAAAAATATCCGTTGGAACCAGGAAATGGCCATCTTCAGCTGAAAAATAAGAGAAGATAAACCTAGGTTATAAAAATCATGTCGTTCAATAAAACATCCGTATCTTCCAGAAAATGTAGAAAATAATTCCGAGCTCAGAAAAATTTACAACAATATCCGATGGAACCGGGAGATCGCCATCTACAACTTATAATTAAGAGAAGACACAATTATGATTTAACAAGCATATCGTTTAATATAAAGATCCATATCTTACTGAAAATGTAAAATATAGCACTGAGCTCAGAAAAATCTGCAAAAATGTCCGTTAGAACTGGGAGATCGTCGTCTTCAACTGAAAAAAGGAAAGACAAAATTAGGCCAAAAAATCATATCAATTAATAAAAAATCTATATCTTCCAGAAAATGTAGAAAATATTCCGGATCTCAGAGAAGTAATGCAAAATGTCTGTTGGAACTGGGAGACCGTCATATTCAACTGAAAATAAGAGAAGATAAAATTAGGCTATAACATCATATCATTTAATATAAAGATCCATACCTTGCAGAAAATGTAGAAAATAGCCCCGCGCTTAGAAAAATCTGCAAAAAAGTCCGTTGGTACCAGGAGATCGCCTTCTTCAGCCGAAAAAAGGAAGAGAAGACAAAATTAGACCAAATAATCATATCATTTAATTAAAAAATACATATCTTTCAGAAAATATAGAAATTAGACTCGAGCTCAGAAAAATCTGCAAAAAAAAGTCTGTCGAAACCTGCAGATCGCCATCCTCAAATGAAAATTAAGTGAAGATAAAAATAGGCTATAAAATCCATATCATTTATAAAGATCCGTATCTTACAGAAAAAATGTAGAAAATAGCCGGTATCTCAAAAAATCCATAAAAATGTCAGTGGAAACCAAGTGGTCGCCATCTTCAACGAAAAATAAGAGAAGACAAAATTAGGCCAAAAATCGTATCAAACAATCCATATCTTCCAAAAAATGCAGAAAATAGCCCCGAGTGCATAAAAATTTGCAAAAATTTCTGTTTGAACCGGGAGACGCCATCTTCAACTGAAAAATAAGAGAACATAAACTTAAACGATAAAAATCATATCATTTAATAAAAAGATCCTTATCTTTCATAAAATTTAGAAAATAGCACCGAGCTCAAAAAAATCGAAAAATGCTCCTTTGGAACCGAGAAATTGCCATCTACAATAGAAAAATAAGAGAAGACAAAATTAGAACCTAAAAATCATTTCATTTAATATATAGACACATATCTTCCATAAAATGTAGAAAATTGCACCAAGCTCAAAAAAAATCGTAAAAAGGTCGGTTGAAACTGGGAGATCGTCATGTTCAACAAAAAAATAAGGGAAGACAAAATTATACTAAAAGATCATACCATTTAATATAAAGATCCATATCTTACAAAAAATGTAGAAATAGCCCGGAGCTCATTAAAAATTGCAAAAATTTCCGTTGGAACTAGGAGATCGCTATCTTCAACCAAAAAATAAGAGAAGACATAATTAAACCAAAAATTCTATCATTTAATAAAACAATCCATATCTTTCTGAAAATGTAGAAAATAGCCCCGATCTTAGAAAAATTGACAAAATGTCAGATCGAACAGTGAGATCGACATCTTCAACTTAAAAAATAAGAGAAGACAAAATTAGGCCAAAGATAATAATAATTAATAAAAAGATCCATATCTTGCAGAAAATTCAGAAAATAGCCCCGAGCTTAGAAAAATCGACAAAATGTCAGTTGGAACCGCGAGATCGGAATGTTCAACTTAAAAATAAGAGAAAACAAAATTTGTCCAAAAATCATATCATTTAATAAAACTATTCATAACTTCCACATAATTTAAAAAATAGGACGGAGCTCAGAAAATCCGCAAAAATGTCTGATAGAACCGGGAGATCGTCATCTTCAACTGAAAATAAGATAAGCAAAACTTAGGTTATAAAATTTATATCGTTTAATAAATATCTCCATATCGTCCAGAAAATGTAGAAAATAGCCTCAAGGTCAGAAAAATAAGAAAAAATGTCTGTCGAAACGAGGAGATCGCCATCTTCAATAGAAAAAAAGAGAAGACGAAAGTAGGGTATGAAAATCATATCATTTAATAGAAAGATACATGTCTTCCAGAAAATGTAGAAAATAACACCGAACTCAGAAAAATCCGAAAAAATATTTGTTGGAATCTGGAGATCGCACTCTTTAACATAAAAATATGGGAAGCCAAAATTAGGCCAAAAACAATATCATTCAATAAAACGATTCAAATAAACCTTGGTTTAGCGTCTTTCTTTGAAAGCAAATACTTTAGGGCCGCATGATCCGTAAAAATGAGAATGTGTGACCCTAAGATATAGCTCCTAAATTTCTCCAAAGCAAACACTACTGTGAGCAATTCTTTCTCCGTTGTTGTATAGTTCTTTTGACCTTCATTGATGGTTTTGCTCGCGTAGTAAATTACACATGGTACTTTCTCCCTCTTTTGACCAAGCACGACTCCCACGGTAAAATCGCTTGCATCACACATAATCTCGAATGGGAGGCTCCAATCCGACACCTACAAAATGGGAGAAGTCGTCAATGAACATTTCAATAATTCAAATGAAGATTGACACTCACGTGTCCAAATAAATTCGGC
This sequence comes from Scilla litardierei, assembly GCA_030789695.1. Classification (NCBI taxonomy): domain Eukaryota; kingdom Viridiplantae; phylum Streptophyta; class Magnoliopsida; order Asparagales; family Asparagaceae; genus Scilla; species Scilla litardierei. The sequence goes on along the minus strand of CM061130.1, from coordinate 38,710,094 downwards.
ATCAAGAGTTAGTAAATGGCAAAGGGTCGGGAGAAGGCACTAAAGTCTTTGATGAAACGACGATAGAACCCTGCATGCCCTAGGAATGATCGCACATCCTTCACGGTTTTTGGAGCCGGTAGCTTTTCGATTATCTCCACTTTAGCTCGGTCTACCTCCATTCCTTGCTTTGAGACTTTACGTCCAAAACCATCCCCTCCGTAGCCATGAAGTGGCATTTCTCCCAATTTAGGAGGAGGTTCTTCTCAATGCATCTATTCAAAACCAAAGAAAGGTTAGACAAACAACTTTTAAATGAGATTCCAAAAACCGAAAAGTCATCCATGAAAATCTCCATAATTTCAACCATATCACTTAAAATACTTAGAACGCATCGTTGAAATGTGGCAGGTGCATTACACAAATCGAAGGGCATCCTACGAATGGAAAATGTGCCGAAGGGACAGGTGAAAGTGGTTTTCTCTTGGTCCTCCGGGGTAATTTCTACTTGGTAGTAGCCCAAATACCCGTCCAAAAAGCAATAAAATTCATGGCCCGCAACTCTTTCTACAATTTGGTCAAGGAATGGCAAAGGAAAATGGTCCTTGTGGGTCATGGCATTAAGCTTTCGAGAATCTACACACATTCACCAACCGGTGGTGGTTCGCGTAGGAATCAATTCATCATTCTTGTCCCTGATGATGGTGATTCTGGACTTTTTGGGCACAATTTGGATGGGACTTGCCCACCTACTATCTGATATCGGGTAAATGATACCAGCATCCAACAATTTTACAAGTTCATTTTTTACAACCTCCTTCAACATCGGGTTAAGCCGACGTTGCAACTCTCTCGAAGGTTTTTAATCCTCTTCCAAATAAATGTGATGTGAGCACACTAAAGGGCTAATTCTCGTGATATCCGCTAGTGTCCAACCTATAGCCTTTATGTGTGTTCTCAACACCTCCAATAAATCGTGTTCTTACTTATGTGTGAGGTTAGAATTTATTACCACCGGGAATGTCTCACCCTCTCCAAGGTATGCATACTTCAAATATTCCGAAAGTGGCTTAAGAACCAATTTGGGATGCTCCGAAGATGATGGCATTTGAGGTGGGGAGTCCGTAGGCAATGTCTCAAATCTCGGAACACATTTGGTGCTTGGTCACGCATGTGTCTCCTGCACAAGAAAAGATTCATCAATATGCTCACAAAAAGAGTCAAGAAAATCTAAAGCATTATCAAATTCGAAACCAAAATGATCTTCAACACATGAGTCTATAGGTTCCGAAGCCAAAAAGTCAACAATGTTAACTTCATCGTATTCCCCCTCTCGTGGTGGCAATTTGCATGCATTGAAAATATTGTGTTCAAGTGTCATGTTTCCAAAAGATATTTTTAATTGGCCACTCCTACAATTAATCAATGCATTGCAAGTGGCCAAAATGGTCTTCCTAGGATTATCGGGGTGTGATTCTCCGATGTGGGTCCTTGAATGTCAAGGACAATAAAGTCAACGGGGTAATAAAATTTGTCCACTTGGACAAGCACATCCTCCACACAACCCCGTGGAATCTTCACACTCATATCCGCTAGTTGTAACACAATCGACGTGCTTTTTAGTTTACCCAATCCTAGTTGAACAAAAACCGGGTAAGGCAATATATTAACACTCAACCCCAAATCCAAAAGTGCTTGACCTACCTCTTTGTGCCTATGGTGCATTCAATTGTATGGGATCCCGGGTCTCTAAATTTTGGGGGAGTGTTGTGTTGCACAATGGAGCTCACTTGCTCCGTTAAGAAAGCTTTTTTCTTCACATTCAAATTCATCTTCACCGTGCACAAATCCTTAAGAAACTTAGCATATGTGGGAATTTGATTAATTGCATCAAGTAAGGGAATATTAATTTGACATCGTTGAAAAATCTCCCTGATTTCTGCTTGATACTTGTCCTTGGATGGCAGGGAGAGCCTTTGAGGGAATGGTACCGGAGTGGAATAAGGCTCGGGCTCCTTGGATGGATTCTTCTTTGTTGTGCCTTCACCTTCCTCCTCCTCTAGCACCAAGTTCGGTATTTGTTCCTTCTCTCCCACTTCCTCCACTTGTGGATCTTTAGGTGGCTCCACATTTTCAAAAATTTTTGCCACTCCTCAATGTCGTCACCGCTTGGCATTGCTTCATTGAACCTCCCGCCGATGAAGAAGAGTTCATATTGGGGTTGGGCAATGGTTGTGATGGAAGCTTCCCCTTCTCTAGACTTGCGGTCAACTTCGCTAAATGCTATGCCATTTGTTGATTTTGAATTTGTTGGAGTTGTTGAAATTGTTGGCTTTGGGCTTTTGCACTTGGATGAGTTGTTGCAACGTCTCATTCATGGAGTTCATTTGGGTCTCACTTCCTTCCTCTCTCTTCCTTTGGAAACCACCTCCTTGGTAATTGCTATTGAAAGGGGGTGCCTTGTACGGTTGATGACATTGGTGTGTTGGCCCTTGATGTTGCGGTTGTTGTGGCCTCTAACTCAAGTTGGGATGATTCTTCTAACTTTGGTTATACGTGTTGGAGTTGAAATTTTGTCCAAACACTTGATTCGCCTCCTCATTAGGTTCTCTCAAAACCTCCTTCAATGTGGAATGGTGGGGCAATTAGAAGTATCATGCCCAGTGGTCTCGCAAATGGCACAATTTTGCTCCATGGCTACATTCTTCACCGTTCTCAACTCAATGGCTTGGATCTTCTTTTGCATAGCTTCTAACCGGGCTTCCATAGCATCATCGGTTTTCAAAGTATGTAAGCCACTTCGAGTTGGTTATGACGAAGAGGAGTCACCTCTATCAAACTCCGAAGTCGTGTCCCAAGTTTATGCATTCTCTGCCACCATCTCCAAATAATCCCATGCATCATCCGACTCCTTATCAAAAAATTCCACATTGCACATTGTCTCTAAAAATTGCTTGGATTCATAGAAGAATCCAATGACACGGCATTTCTCGAATCCGTGGTGTGGACATGAAAGTAGAAGTTCCTTTAGCATCTCCCAAGTTTGGTAGAATGTCTCATTGTTGCGTTGGGCAAAGCTCATGATTTGCTTCTTCAATCCCTGTGTCTTGTGTAAGGGAAAAAATTTCTTTGGCAACTCGGCTTGAAATTGCAACCATGAAGCAATTGAGCGTCGTGGTAAAGCATTAAGCCAATTCTTGGCTTTATCTTTGAGAGAAAACGGAAATAATTTCAAGTATATCGTGTCGGCACTTGTTTTCCCATCAAAACATGTGGAACATACATCTTCAAATTCCTTTATGTGAAGATATGAGTTTTCCCTCTCCAACCCATGGAAAGTGGGTAGGAGTTGAATTACCCCGGGTTTAAAATTAAAGGAGTTTGCATCCGTAGGTAACACAAAGCATGAAGCCGAGCTAGACCTCGTGGGTCTCAAAAGATCCCTCAAAGACCTATGGACTTCGTCTTGAGAATTAGTGTCATGGTTACTAGTATTATCATTATTCATATTGTCTTCCTCCATGACATGTGTGTGTGCTAATCTATGTGTTCGAGGTGTTCGAAGCCACATAAACTAACCAAGCAATCGATGGTATGCAAAACGAAAACAAACAAAGTGAAAATTATATACGAATATGTACGAAAAGATGATATAGTCACAAAGTAAAGCTAAAAGTAATGTAATTGTCGATGGTAAAACCATTGTCCCCGGCAACGGTGCCAAAAACTTGGCGTGAACAAAAGATTGCACGTGCTAACTCCCAAGTGTAGGAGGTCGCCAAGTAGTAATATTCCTAGTGAGCCTAGATCGAACACGAGGACAACTTGTTTACTAACAACAACGGTCACAATTGGCTTAAACGATATGAGAAATACCAGCTTTTGGGGGTGAGGATTGGTTGAGCGAATTTTTAAGTAAACTAAAATCAAGTATGCAAACAACGAAAAATGTGAGATTGCAAACAAAGATGAGAAGTGTGTGTTTGTGGTTTCATGATGTAGTCGCGCTTATAACTCAATCGGAATTCACTACGACCTCTCATCCGGCTAAGGAAAGAATGGTCAGATAATATGACTTTTCATCGATCACATTGGGTGCGAAAAGTAATGAATGAAACAAATGAGAAAAATCAACAATAAGCACAATAGAGAGGGTCCTCTAGGATGAACCTATCTTTGGATTTCCCACTAGGGTTCCAATAGACAACCCTAACTCAATGTTTCATCCACAAATGAGAAATTAAAATCAAGCTAGGGATGAGATTTATAAGCCCAACATACATCAATCCACCAAAACACACACCAAGAGATTTAGCTACTCATCATGCACAAAGATGACCACATTGATTTAAAAAGATTCATCCAAGAGTTTTTTTACAAGTAGCAAAGCTCCAAGAGAAAATGAAAATTAAAGCTTGAATACAAGGAAACCCCCAATTGAGAAGATCCCAAACTTTCTCCTTGAGCTTCTCCCTTGATGCTTGCCTCCTTCTCCAAGGTCTCCCCAAGCCCTAGAAATTTTTTCTTTGAGAGGAGAACAACCAAGTGCATAAAAACCTGATCAAAAAATAGAGAGAGCTGAAAACAGCCTCCAAATTCGAGTTAAAAACCCAAACTCAGCATTGCGAGTCTACAGAGGCAACCTGGGTCGAAAATAACCCAAACCCGCATCCCAAACACCTAAAAAACAAGGGAAATGGGTTGCAGTTCGGTGCGGGGCGCCCGACCCGCGGGCGAACCGGTTCACCCGCAGCTGGGCGCGGGCGGCACGCGCAGCACACGTGCCCGCCCGCTACTGGGCAGGCACGCACGCTGCGCGTGCCGCCCGCTGGGCTGTGCGGTTTGTTGGTTTTTTCTTTACATAGCGGCCCGCCTCTGAGCGGGCCTTTGGGCCTTTGGGCCAAAAACTCTTTTTTTTTTGTTTTTTTGATTTAATAATTCTCAGATATTCCTCCATTGCTCCAATAAATCACCAAAAATAGCCCCGAGCTTCGAAAAATCCTGGAAAAATTCCAGAAAATCTGGAAAATTCCCAGGAGTACCTGAAAAATAAGAGGAGATTATATTAGTCTATAGAAATCATATTTTATGTATAAAAATAGATTAGGCATTAATAATCAACGATATCACGAAAACACACGTATTAACGCTAAACTAAACATGATATACACATAAAATACCCAGAAATGGGGGGAATAAGCAATTTATACCCCGAATCACCATGCTATTGTTTTTTATTTCTGATATCATCTGCGATATATTTGTCGTGCACTTGAGAAAAAGAACATCTAACGTGTTTATTTATTTGTCTATGAATGAATTTTAGCAATGACTCGTCTGAAAATTACATTATTGTATACTTTTTATAGAAAATGCACCAAGATCCATGCATTGATTACCTATTACTTGGAGTACTGCTTTGTATCATAATATCAATTCTTAATGCTTGAAACATGTATTAAACTTCCAGGTTGAATGAGTTGATTGTCGTTTGATATAAATAGATTAGTTTACTTTTAGAAATAAAACTGAGTAAATGACATTACCCTACTGAAGTTGTTGTGCACGTACAAAAAGAGTGAATTTAGCGTTATTATATATTCTTTCTCCACATATCTTGAAAAATATTTCTATACATATAATCATTGGTGAATCTCCTCTTAATTAAATCTTATTATTTCATCTTCCTCATGCTAAAAAGAAATAAGCTCCATGATCCCAAAAACTCAAAAGAAAAGAAAAATCTATATCTTTACATCTTTCTTTGGGATTATTCTTGTGTATTAAAAAATAAAAAAAAGAAAAGAAAAAGAAAAAAAAGAGAAGTTTCATTGTATGTACACAATCCCCTTCCTTACTTCTTTCTTATTTTTCTTTTTATACATGGAGCTACAAATATTTGGGAAAGAGTTCATATTTGATACCGCCACGCTTATAGATAAGCTTGGGGGAGGAGATCCAATGATATGTGTGAGAGTAACTACTTATATGTGCATGACGACCAAATCTAGGTAATTTTTGATCCTTAGAGAGATGACTTAGAGTATAACGACATCTATGAACTGAAAAAATTGTCATGAAATTCATGAAAACTATCTCTTTCTATTCTTATTGATTTGAATTGGGTGATATGTCTTTTATTCCAAATAGAAGCAGTCAATTGAAAAGTGTGTTGTCTACAATTATGTATATCGATTTCTATGCCTTAGACGATGTTTGATTCTAAAATGGTTTCATATTTCATTTGATTCATGATGTTCTTAGTTTTTCTATTAAGTGTACCCATATGAAATAATATCGAAATAAAAGCTTGAGTTATGTTTTCTTATTCATTGGTCGTGCTACTTGAGTAAGCGAACTCGAGTTCAGAGAGAATGATCTAGCATCTTCCCTTCTTCATCTTATTTTTCATCTATTTGATTTTTCTTTATTTTATTCACCAAGTTCACTTTTTACTTATCTTCCTCGAGGACGAGTAAGAGGTAAGCTTGGGGGATTTTGATATGCTCATATTTTACACTTCATTTTTACATTTTTCCATACCACGACGATTGCTTATATCGCGATATTTAATGATTATACGACATTTTTACGATATAGTCCAATATTCCTTTGTTTCGTCTGATTTCAGGAAATATGTAGCGATCGGGAGCAATTTGGAGCCACGAGCGCTTACACGCATGCCGGAGCGTCATTGACGATGATATCGGAGAGCTAACGGCGTTGGAGGATGAGTGGAAGAAGAAGGAAGGCGAAAGAAACGACGAGGAAGTGAGAAGAAGCAGAAAAGAGTACTGAAATAGGCTACTCGACCGAGTGACACAGCTCACTCAACCGAGTGAAGCATCACACTCGACCGGGTGAAGCTGACATGCCCAATCTAGCCTGAAGCAGAGCCGTAATGTACTCGACCAAGTGGCAATTTTCAATTGATCGAGTGAGAAGCCCACTCGACCGAGTGGAGATAAAAAATGTAAAGAAATCCTTCGACACATCTCTGTTTTTAGAGAGGATCTGCAGTAGTCCTACTCTATCGAGTATGAATCTCACTCGACCGAGTGAGAAGACTACTCGGCCTAGTGGTCTGAACTTCCAGAACGCTGAAAATCCCTATTTCCTGGAGATTTCTCACTCGATCGAGTGAGCAGTTCACTGTCGGTCAGCTTTCGAAAACTAGGGTTATCAGCTGTTCAAGGGCAAATCTATCGGGATTTTTTGTACTTTTTGGGCGGTTATAAATATCCAGTTTTGTGGGCAGCCCAAGGAGAGAGTCTTTAGAATAATTTTCTTAGTTTTAATTGGAGTTCTAGTTTTCGTTTGGTGAAAGGATTGGGGACACAGATCTAAATTTCTTATTTCTTGAAGCTTGTATTCAAAATTGGTTTGTATAAACTCTTCCAAGTTGATATTTTTATTCTATATTTCTCTCTAAATCCGAGTTTTGTGGTGAATTCTATTGCACATCTTGTTTCTATTGTGATTCTTTTGATGAATTGTGAGTAGCTCTTTGCTCCAGGGCAAAGGGATGAACCATATGGATCTAAAGTATGATTTGTGAGATCCATTAAATTTCTATGTCGCTAAGCTTGTTAAGGGTTAGGTTATGATAGATTTACTACGAATAGCTAGGGATTTCTATTGGATCTTGGGAGCTCGAGAGAGTATCTTGATCTAAGGGAAGCCCTAGATATTCGATTTAGATCTATACTCGAGATTCCCTAGAATTGGTGTGCGAGAGCGACCAAAGCTAGCATCTTTATTATGTTTCTATAATTATATTTGTTTGTTCGACTGTAAAACGAATACAAACTATCACGATCTAGATTCGAACTTAACTTGCACGAGAGCGAGCTTGAGTTGGAATTGGATATTATTGTCGATCTTAATGCTAATAGTTTGAACTAGGCTTACGCGAGAGAGAGGCTTTACTTTTATATTAATATAGACTTACATTGTGTGAGAGCGTGCGTTGGTTATTAATTTAGTTGCGACAAGTCCACCCTGAATGAAGAGAAGTAATATTGAAATTCGTATTTCACATTGATTGCTTGAAATCTATAATGGGGATTCACTAGTCCTTGATATTCTTATAAATTGAATTTACAACCAACACTTTGAACGATTGTGACACCAATATTTCTTTGCCACCATTTCACAATATCGTAGTAATCCATATAGATACCACTAGTTCCTCCCTGTGATTCGATACCCGCTCACCACATAACCGTGCACTTGCAGTAAAACTACATTGATTTCGGAGTTACTATTCGGGACGGCCAGAAAGCGATGGTGATGCACTATCGATTTCATTGGAGCCAAGTATTCGGTCGTCTGAGACCTTGATTGGCCGATTTTAGGCAGTTGAGGCTGCCAGAAACAGAAAAATTCTTCAACATAGCTATTCAGAGGAACCGTGGGGTTATCCCAATTGAAATCTTAGGGGAAATCATAGAAACTACCTCCTTTTCACAGAGAAACCACAGACGCTCCTTATTTGTTCTCTTATTTCCCCCACAATGCCTGCGAATCGTGCGAGTCCCAAAAAATCATTAACATTGGCAATTGCTTGTGTATTGAGCCCATGAGTGGATTCTTATCTTTACACAGTTAACGATTTCTTGGACTTGCACGAATTTCATAGGCGTTGTTGGGAAATAAGAGACCAAATGAGGAGTGTTTATGGTTTCTATATGAAGAGGATATAGTTTCCATGACTTTCCATGAGATTTTGATTCGGATAACCTTATGGTTGCTCCGAATAGCTGTGTTGAAGAATATTTCTATTTCTGGCTGCCCCAGCTTACAAAAATGCCAGAAATTGGCCAATCCAGGCCTCAAAAAACCGAATTCTGGCTCTTACGACTTCTACAGTACATCACCATCGCTTTCCATGGGAAACCGATAAGAATCCACTCACTGGTTACATACACATGCAATTGCCACCGTTAATGATTTCTGGGACTTACATGGATTTCGTGGGCGTTGTGGGGAAATAAGAAGCCAAATGAGGAGCTTCCGTGGCTTCCATGCGAAGAGGAGTTAGTTTCCATGATTTTTCCTAAGATTTCGATTTGGATAACCCCACGGTTGCTCCAAATAGCGGTATTGAAGAATGATTCAATTTCTGGCAGCCCCAGCTTACACTAATACCAGAAATCGGCCAATCCAGGTGTCAAATGAACGAATTCTTGGCTCCTACGACATCGATAGCGCATCAAGATCGCTTTCAACGGGAAAACTATAAGAATCCACTCACATGTTCAATTCACATGTAATTACCATCGTTAACGATTTATGTGACTCGTACAGATTTTGCAGGCGTTGTGGGGAAATACGAGGCCAAATGAGGAGTGTCCATGGTTTCTATGTGAAATGGAGGTAGTTTCCATGATTTTCCAAGAGATTTCAATTTGGATATCCCCATGGTTGCTCTGAATAATAGTGTTGAATAATTTTTCTATTTTTGGCAGCCACTGCTTACACAAATGCCAGAAATATGCCAATCCTGGCCTCCAACGTCCAAATTCTTCGCTCCGATGAAATTGATTATGCATAACCATTGCTTTCCATGGTAAAATGATAAGAATCCACTCATGGATTCAATACATATGCAATTGCAACCATTAAAGATTTATGGGACTCGCACAAATTTTGCAGGCGTTGTGGGGAAAATAAAAGGCCAAATTGGGAGAGTCCGTGTTTTCTATTTGAAGAGCATCTAGTTTTCATGATTTCCCTTGAGATTTTGATTGGGATAGCCCGTGGTTGCTCCAAATAACGAGGTTGAAGGATTTTTCTATTTATGGTAGCCCCATCTTACACTAATGCTAGAAATCGACCAATACAGGCCTCAAATGATCGAAGTCTTGGCTCCTACGACATCGATAGTGCATCATGATCACTTTTCATGGTAAAACTATAAGAATCCACTCACTGGTTCAATTCACATGCAATTGCCCCTATTAACGATTTCTGAGAATCGCCCATATTTCATAGGTGTTGTTGGGAAATAAGAGGCCAAATGAGGAGCATCCGTGGTTTCTATGTCTTCAGAAGGTAGTATCCAAGATATCCCATGGGATTTCTATTGGGATAACCATATGGTTGCTTTGAATATGGTGTTGAAAAATTTCTATATTTCTGACAGCCCCAACTTACACTAATGCCAGAAATCAGCCAATCGCATCTATAACATTAACAGTCCATCAACAACGATTTCCATTAAAAACTATAAGAAGCCACTCATGGGTTCAGTACACATTGTTAACGATTATTGGGACTCGCACATATGTTGCATGCGTTGTGGGTAAATACGAGGCCAAATGCGGAGCGTCCGTGCTTTCTATATGAAGAGGAGATTGTTTCCATGATTTCCCATGAGATTTTGGTTGGGATAACCCCATGGTTACTCCGAATGGTGATGTTGAAGAATTTTTCTATTTCTGGCAGCCACAGCTTACACTAATGCCAGAAATCGACCAATCCTGGACTCAAACGACTGAATTCACGACTTCAATAACGTATCACCATCGTTCTCCCTGGGAAAACGATAAGAATCTACTCATGTGGTTAATTTACATGCAATAGCCCCCGTTAAAGATTTATAGGACTCGCACGAATTTCACAGGCGTTATGGGAAATAAGAGGCCAAATGAGGAGAGTCTGTGGTTTTTATGTCAAGAGGATGTAGTTTCCATGATTTTCCTTGAGATTTTAATTTGGATAACCTCTGGTTTCTTTGAATAACTATGTTGAAGCATTTTTCTATTTCTGGCAGCCCCCAACGTACACTAATGCTAGAAATCAACTAATCTATGCCTCAAACAATCGAATTCTTGGCTCATACGACATCGATAACACGTCACCATCGCTTTACATGGGAAAACTATAAGAATCCACTCAGGGGTTAAATACACATATAATTGCCCCCATTAATGATTTCTGGGACTCGCACGGATGTCGCAGGCATTGTGGAGAAAAATGCGAGGCCAAATGAGGTGTGTCCGTGGTTTCTATGTGAAGAGGAGGTAGTTTTCATGATTTTTCTTGAGAATTCGATTTGGATAACCCCACAGTTGGTCAAAATAGTGGTGTTGAAGAATTTTTCTATTTCTGGCAGCCTCTGCTTACACTAATGCCAGAAATCGGCCAATCCAGACATCAATCGACCGAATTCTTGGCTCCTACGACATCGATAGCGCATCCCGATAGCTTTCCTTGGGAAGACAATAAGAATCCACTCACGTGTTAAATACACATTCAATTTCCACCTTTAACGATTTCTGGGACTTGCACAGATTTCGCAGGCGTGGTGGGTAAATACGAGGCTTAATGAGGGGAATCAGTGGTTTCTATATGAAGAGGAGGTAGTTTTCATGATTTTATATAAGATTTCGATTGGAATAACCCCATGGTTGCTCCTAATGCCGGTGTTGAAGAATTTTTCTATTTTTGGCAGCCCCACCTTACACAAATGCCAGAAATCAGCCAATTCTGGCCTCAAACGATCGAATTCTTGGTTCTTACAACATCCGTAGTGCATAACCGTCGCTTTTCATGGGAAAACGATAAGAATCCACTCACATCTTCAATACATATGCAACTGCCACCGTTAACGATTTTTGAGACTCGCATGAATTTCACAGGCATTGTGGGGAAATACGAGGCCAAATGAGGAGCGTCCATGGTTTCTATATTTAAAAAATCAAAAACAATTGCTTAACCCAAATAACACAACGTTTCACCCCCTAAGGGTATGAGAACGTCGGAAATTATTACGATAAAGAGCATAGAATAACGCCATACGTATCGAATAGATTATTAGTTTCATAAAGAACATAGATCATGCGCCTGCAAGGGTCATGAGCAAGGGTCATGACGATGTCTGCAAGGATCATGTCACGAATAAGTCTGCAAAGATCATATTCGATCCAAGTACACCAACAACGATAATACTTGAATATTACGTGTAGAAACTAATAAAATATTTGATTTTACATGTAAAATAGGGCATAACAACATCAAAACACTACTAAAAATTTGACTTTTACCAGCGTTTTTTTAAACATTTCCTGACGTTTTTGAAGCGCTGGCAAATGTTTTCCTGGCGATTTACGAAACGCTGCAAAGACGTTGGGAAAAGACGGTGTTGCTAAATGTTTTCTCGGCGTTTTGGTGAAATGCCGCAAAATGCTTACTTTTGGCAGCGTTTTCGTGAAATGTTGGAAAATGCCCAAGACATTTCCCGGCGTTTTCCTGAAACGTTGGGAAAACCCGCTGACATATACCTGCTTCCTTTAAACGTTGATAAATACCGAAGACATCTACCGGCGTTTTGTTGAAACGTTGAAAAATGTCTTTAGTACATTTGCCTGCGCTTTTTAAAACGTTGGGAAATGTTTATAGTACATTTACCAGCACTTGTAACATTGGAAAATGTATATGATACATTTAGCAGCATTTTCGTAAACGTTGAGAAATACTTATGGCACATTTAACAACATTTTTGATACATTTAGCAGCGTTTTTATTCAAATGTTCGAAAATATTTATGGAAAAATTAGTAGCGTTTCCAAAAACACGACCATTACTGAACATTTGCCAGCACTTCTTCAAAACACCGAGAAATGAGATAAACTTAAAAATCTAATTCTGTATTTTTATATTATATTTAAACATGTTATCATTTTGAATTTACACATATTTAGAATTGGTAAAATAAATTCTTCTAAAATACATCATCTATAAAAATTATAATAAATGCTTCTAAGTTACTTCCATACAAAATACAATAAATTCATTCATCATCCATATAAAATACAATAAGTTCTTACAATAAGTTCTTTCAGAATCCATCATCCATACATAATGGCATCACGGTAGATGTCACACCTTCGGCAAACATAATGGCATCACGACAAAGATCATTGCACTGCCAACTCAAGGATTTTGAACAATTATTTTGAACCACAGAACAATGGTCAGGACAAACTGTTCTTGACATTCTGCGTCCACCGTCTCCAAATGTACTCCTCAGGAAGTGTAAAAATACCAAATAAGACTTTGACTACATGCCTGGCAGAATGCATACAACTAAGTAAATTCCCGAGATGAACAATGAAGGACATAAAGATTGCATGCATCTGAAATGAACACTGTTATAGAAATTATCAAACCTCCAATGCGTATAAGTATGGACAAATGGTTCATTGGAATACAAAAGGCACACTAAATGCAATTGCAACGAACAATAGAACATAGATTAGGATATACAATATAGTAAGAGCAAGGTATTACCTTGCTTTTTCTCACATTATCCATAAGCCTCAACGATCAACACTAGTTGGGTTCATTCATTTCAGTAAGCTTCCAAAATCGTTGATTTGTCCTTCAATTCCTCAGTAATTATTGGTTTCACATCCATCAGTTTCCTGGCATCTCCATTCTGTCGAAATTGAACACACATGACACAACAGAAGTCTCTATAATTCACCAGAAAATGTCTGACGGATATAATTCTAAACATGAAAACAAAGCATGGCCAACAAATTTACAGAACAAGAATCTAAATATAAAAAATCACAAACCATGCCAGCTATAGCTATGGCAGAAGATCTATCCATAACTTCGGAACTTGTAGCAACAGCACTAGCAGAGAGAGGAATGATTACAGGCTGCATCAAATAGCACAGTTAAGTCATATATGTAAGCATATGCCAAAGATAGAAAAGTAAAGAATGCCGATCTATAGATCCCTCTATCCATCCTCCTTGGGTGACCAGGGTTCGATAAGTTGGTGCTCCATGTTTTCCTCCTCACAAATTTCATTGTGTGTAGTGCACGTTAACACATGTTGCAACAATGTGAGTGATGTTGCAGTATGAACTCTGCATGCAATAATTTCGTAAGTGACTAAGCGTGACCATGGTGTACAAAGTCGAATCAACTATAAGACTCAAGAGCAGCAGAAAGTCATCAAAAAGCTTCAATCAAAGATAAACAAGAAGGCAGCTTTAACAGCAAGCTATTGCTTGTAGTACATAAGCCTAACACGCTAGTGTACATCTGAATTAATGTGAATTGGGTGTCTAGATGTAAGAATACACATCACAATTTACAGTCTGCAATCAACAGAATACTATTTGTAAAGTTCAAAGCAAATCTCCCACAGTATTGCCTATTTAAAATTTTAAGTTTTCAGATATTATACATATTGAACCCGAACATATTATAGAAAAGAGAGAAGAATGTTAGAAACAGACAAAAAGCTAAACAAGCACCTTGCTCTTCACCTGATTTTCCAAAGCCTCAGTCATAGAGTACAGAGGTGGAAAAGCGTATTAAAGAAACTTTCAAATTCCAATTCTAGCAGAGGAAATGAGGAGAACAAATCTAACCTTATCAAATTGCACAATGACTTGACTAGCCAGTTCTGGGCTGAGGGTGCCACTGGAGACCATCTCATCCAGGGTTTCTGTCAAGCACATGCCAAGTTAGATCTACGATACAGTTCAAATGTTGCCATCACCTGCGTTCAAATACCCATTTTTAGAGTTAAAAGCACAAAGGTTAGGAAGACTACTCCATCTATATCTAGGAAAAACAACTAACAAAAATAAAGCCATTACCATTAAAATTATATCTATATTCCTGACTGATCATTAAGCTTTAAGTATCATTTTGCATCGTTGTTTCAAATCCCATAAAATGTTGCCGATACTTTTCTGGCATTGAAGAGTCAAATATACATAATCTGGACGAGTTGCATTACTTCATAACATTTAACCTGCACTACTGCTTCATAACAATGAATACCATGTGCGAACAAATATATATCTTCCATTTTCCATGATAAAAAGTTTCAACTTCACTGTTATGTAAGGGTTACCTCACAATCTGATTAATACAATAGCATAAGATGCACTCAGAGGCTTACCAAAAATGACATAGTCCTAGTGTTTGAAATTTGCGATGAAATATGAAGAGGACTTCAAAAGACCAAGAACTAATATATGAAGGGATTGAAGGTCAAGCTTACCCGACATGCAAGTGAATTGCAAACACTATCCTATGATTCATACGCATTCATTATAATTATGTATGTGAATTTTCAGATCATGCCTGCTAAAGTGCAAAAGCAATAGGCAAAATGAGGAAACTTCAAACAAATAACTTCACAATTATCTTCAACTACGGGAAAATATATTGCACATAATCCAACCTCTTGCTTCATAGATCAAACAATAAAAGAATAACTCCTCATGCAAATATATTCAACTAGCAGTAAATGAAGCAGACACGAAAATGTTTGGATTTCCATGGGAATTGCCACCTGGCAACACTAGAATCTGGGAATACAATCACTCAAGTATATTTTTTACTGTTATCCTGGAACCGCCATCCCCACAACCCGTGCACGCGCGCGCGCACACACACAGACAAACCTCAAGAGGAGCATAGATGATAATAGTCAAGATGGGAAAACATGATAGACACATCAATGGGAAAGGCTAATCCGCATCATCTTTTGTGTCTATTCCTTGCATAGCATCCTAGTTTTCATATCTCACTTTTGAATCACAGATCACATTGTAGCCTTGCTGTTTCATCTTAAACTTAGATGATTAAAGATGGTTCCCATTGCTCTAAAAACAAACACCAATCTAAGTTCATGTCAAACTAAGCAAAGTAACACTCATATTTAATCGATGCACCATACTCAAACTGAAACGTCAATAGAACAGCTAGACCAAGAAATCCTGAAACCTATAAAAACACTTCAAAACATTCAAATAGGGAAGACAAAAGAGGGTTGAAGAAGTCATATTAATTGAATACCAGTCATCCTTTGCAGATCCCTGCCGGTCATTCTCAGAATTAGATCTCTAATCATAAACCTCAGCAAGAAATAAGCTCCCAAGGAATCTCGAAATCAACATATGATGATATATACCTATCGCTAGAACGAGAGACGTCGATCTCAATGGAATCCACATGAGATTTGAGCATGATCCGATATGTATCCATATATTACAATCAGAAATTAATCAAAACATATTGCATCAAAAAAACTTTCGAAAAGTTAAAAACAAAGATTATAGTGTTGGGAGCGTCCTTGCTAATATCACCGCCGTGAGCCTAGATGATAGACAGGTTCTCCAGCCACCCGCACTTCTTCAACCGCACACGTGGACCGATTTAAGCCAAAAAAAAATAACAATAATCCAAACTTCAGGGTTTTGATCAAATGATAAAGACAAAAGATTCCTCCTTTTAGGGTTTTGAAGGGGATACGGTCCTGCTGGAAACGTCTGAGGCGGAAATGGAAGAAGACGGGAGGTATCCGATCGAGGATAATGAGGAGCAGAATGGATCTGAGTATAGTTTTGGAGGTGACTTTTACAAAAGGGATATTCTTTCTTGACGATGAGGCCTACCGCCGTTAGCTCACTGAGCAGCACCCGACTCGAGCATTGCTGAAGCTCCAGCCGCCGCTCCCAAATCGACATCCGATCTGCCGCGAATTGAGGCCCTCGACCGCACGATCCGATTGAGCGGATGAGGGATGGAGATGAAAAGGCGGTGAGAGGGGGAGGTGATCGGGGGAAAGAGACAGAGAATGAGATTTTTTGATACACACAGAGAAGGAGATTTGATAGAGAGATATATATATGTTTGGGAATAAAAAGTGGGAACGAAAGGGGGGGGGGGATTTGGGGAGCCCACGAGAAATTTTAGGGAAGAAAGGCACGAAGATGATTCTGGCCTCTGATCGTTGACCTAATTTCTTCCCTAAAATCATAAACGGGTAGAAGGTGATAGGGCAGGAGATCTTTGATGCGCAAGTCGCAATCGATGAGCACATCCCTAATTTCTTTCAAACATAAGCTTCTACATTGGGGGGAGGGGATTTTCGGGGGGAAATTTTAGATTGCCCTTATTTACAAGATCGCTTATTTACAAGTTTGTCATTGGAAAATTTCAAAAATGCCATTAAAACGTTTCCTTCTTTACTAGAAAAATCGGAAACTATATTTTCCAACGTTTTTAGTGAAGCGTCGGAAAAACTCCAGTATTTACCAGCGTTTTTCGTAAAGCGCAGTAAAAAGTGCAGCATTTCCCGACGTTTTTAGTAAAACGTCGGGAAAAGCCCAGCATTTGCCGGCATCCTTGTAAACGCCGGAAAAAGAACCAGAGATTACATAGCCTTAACTACATAACAACCAACACATAAGGATATTATTAGACAAGCAGGGAGAGAAAATAATCAATATGTATTGCAAAATACATCATCAATAGTCAAAATACAAGGCAAATACACAAAAAACGAGACAAATGTTGAGAATTATGTCACCAAATCTATCCTCTTGGATCAAAATCTCATTCAATACTCTACCTTTATATCTATATCTGAAGCCTCCAAAATAATATGCAGGAATATGCAAGGGAGGCCTCAAAATACGCCCCAAAACCCTAATAATACACACAGAATATGGCGAGCCGCTATATATATAAGAATACGCTTCAAAGCCCAATCCCCCAAAAATGCAGCCAGCTGCTATATATAAGATACATTAGTGGGTCTGGATCCTCAACAACTCGGAGCGAACCCCACTTTATTCGTGGATCCGATGCCCGCAAGTTTTCCCCCCGTAGGATGGATGCGGGATGTCATCTTGTCCCGCAATGTGGCAATTGTACCCCCCACCTCGATAAGCATCCGACTCCGGTCGGGTTTCTTTATGGGCCGTCAAATCAAAGTTGTGATCTATTCTGAGCTCACTACGTCGCCATCTCGCTTCACCTTCGTTGCGTTTTTGGAACCGTTGGATCAAAAGCCAACCGACCTAGTTGGCCACGTCGCCTGCATGCCTTGCCCATTCGATGCAGGTAGGGAAGCGCGAAAGACCGCCATGTTTCCTAGGCGATGTGGCAGAATCCACTCACGTGTTCAATTCACATTCCACCATTAATGATTTCTAGGACTCGCACGGATTTCGCTGGTATTGTGGGGGAAATAAAAGGCCAAATGAGGAGTGTCCATGGTTTCTATGTGAAGTGGATGTAGTTTCCAAGATTTCCCCTGAGATTTCGATTGGGATAACCCTCGGTTGATTCGAATAATGGGGTTGAAGCATTTTTCTATTTCTGGCAGCCCCAGCTTACACTAATGCCAGAAATCGACCAATGCATAGAAAATGTAGAAAATATCCTCGATGTCAAAAAAAATCTGCAAAATATCTTTCGGAACCGGGAGATCGCTAAATTTAACAAAAAGACAAAATTCAGCCAAAAAAATCACATCATTTAATAAAACGGTAGATATTTTCCAGATATTATAGAAAATAGTCCAGAGCTCAATAAAATCTGCAAAAATATCTGTTGGAACTGGGAGATCACCATCATCAACGAAAAAATATATTAGAAGATAAAATTAGGTCAAAAATCATTTTATTTAATAAAACGATCGATATCTTTCAAAAAATACAGAAGATAGTCTCGAGGTCAAAAAAATTCGCAACAATGTTCGTTGGAACCGGAAGACCACCATCTTCAAGTGAAAAATAAGAGGAAACAAAATTAGGCTAAAAAAATCATATCATTTAATAAAAAGATCCATATCTTTTATAAAATAAAGAAAATAGTACCAAGCTCAGAAAATCCGAAAAAATGTCCGTTGGAACCAGGAGATCGCTATATTCAACTGAAAAATAAGAGAAAACAAAATTTGGTAATAAAAATTATATCATTTAATATAAAAATTCTTATATTCCATAAAATGTAGAAAATATCCCCGAGGCCAAAAAAAATCCGCAAAAATATCCGTCGAACCCAGGAGATCGCTAAATTTAACAAAAATGAGAAAATTCAGCCAAAAAAATCATATCATGTAATAAAACGGTCGATATTTTCCAGATATTATAGAAAATAACACAGAGCTCAGAAAAATCTACAAAAATATCTATTGGAAACGGGAGATCGCCATCATCAACAAAAAAATATATAAGAAGATAAAATTAGGTCAAAAATCATATTATTTAAAAAACGATCGATATCTTTCAGAAAATACAGAAGATAGTCTCGAGGACAGAAAAATTCGCAAAAATATTCGTTGGAACTGGAAGACCACCATCTTCAAGTGAAAAATAAGAGAAGACAAAATTAGGGTAGAAAAATCATATCATGTAATAAAAAGATCCATTTCTTCTAGAAAATATCGAAAATAACGCCAATCTCAGAAAAATATGCAAAAATGTCCGTTGGAACAGAAAGGTCACCATATTCAACTGAAAAACATGAGTAGACAAAATTTAGTCCAAAAATCATATCATTTAATAAAAAGATGTAGAAATAGGCCGATGGCAGAAAAATCCACAAATATCCGTTGATACGGGGAGATCGCCATCTTCAACTGAAAATAAGAGAAGACAAAATTAGGCTATAAAAATAATATCATCTAACAAAAAGATACATATCCTACAGAAAATTTAAAAATACACTCGATCTTAGAAAAATCTGTAAAACTGTCTATCGGAACTGGGAGGTCGACATCTTTAACTAAAAAAATAAGAGGAGACAAAATTAGGCTATAAAAATAATATATTTCAAAAAAAGGATCCATATCTTCCAAAAATGGAGAAAATAGTCCCGAGCTCAGGAAAAATGCGCAAAAATGTCTGTTGGAACTGGGACATCGCCATCTTCAACTAAAAAAAATAAGAGAATGGAAAATTAGGCCAAAATACTATCGTTTAATAAAAAGATTAATATCTTTCAGAAAATTTAGGAAATATCCTTGAGCTCAGAAAAAACAACAAAATTTTCCGTTGGAACTCGGAGATCGCCATCTTCAACTTAAAAATAAGAGAAGAGAAACTTAGGTTATAAAAACTATATCATTTAATAAAACATCCATATCTTCTAGAAAATATAGAAAATAGTCCCAAGCTCAGAAAAATCTGCAAAAATATTTGATGGACCGGGAGATCGTCATCTACATCTAAAAAATAAGAGAAGACAAAATTAGGAAAAGTCATATCATTTAATATAAAGATCCAAATCTTACAGAAAATGTGAAAAATAGCACGGAGCTCAGAAAAATCCGCAAAAAAGTCCGTTGGAACCGGGATCATCAACTTGAATTGTAAAAATGGAAGACAAAATTAGGACAAAAATCATATCGTTTAATAAAAATATTCATATCATCCAGAAAATATAGAAAATAGTCCAAAGCTCATAGAAATCCGCAAAATGTCCATTGGAAACAGGAGATCGTCATATTCAACGGAAAATAAGAGTAGATAAAATTAGGCTATAAAAATCATATCATTTAATAAAAAGATCCATATCTTACAAAAAATTTAGAAAATAGACCGTGCTTAGAAAAATCCGCAAAAAAGTCCATTGGAATCGGGAGATCGCCTTCTTCAACTAAAAAAAGAAGAGAAGACAAATTAGGCCAAAAATCATATCATTTAATAAAGATACATATCTTTTAAAAATGTAGAAAATAGACTAGAGCTCAGAAAAAACTGCAAAAAATTCCATTGAAACCGGGAGATCGCCATCCTCAAATGAAAAATAAGTGATAACAAAATTAGGCTATAAAAATCATATCATTTATAAAGATCCATATCTTAAAGAAAAATGTAGAAAATAGCACGTAGCTCAAAAAATCTGCAAAAATGCCAATTGGAACCAAGCGATCGCCATCTTCAACGAAAAAAAATAAGAGAAGACAATTTAGGTCAAAAATCATATCATTTAATAGAACGATCTATATCGTCCAAAATGCTGAAAATAGCACCAAGCTCATAAAATTCATAAAAATTTCCGTTTAAACCGGGAGACGCCATCTTCAACTGAAAAATAAGAGAAGATAAACTTAAACACTAAAAATCATATCATTTAATAAAAATATTCATATCTTCCAGAAAATTTAGAAAATAGCACCGAGTTTAGAAAAATCCAAACAAATGTTCGATGGAACCGAGAAATCACCATCTTCAACAGAAAAATAAGAGAAGAAAAAATTAGAACCTAAAATCATATCATTTAATATATAAACACATATCTTCCATCAAATATAGAAAATAGCACCAAGCTAAAAAATCCACAAAAATGTCCGTTGGAACTGGGAGATCGCCATGTTCAACTTAAAAAATAAGAGAAGACAAAATTATGCTATATA
>CM061130.1:38643275-38688425 GCA_030789695.1 Scilla litardierei | reverse complement strand
ACTTGAGATTATTTTCTAGATTTTTGTGAAAGATATGGACCTTTCCATTACATTATATAAATTTTGTAGTCTAATTTTGTCTTCTCTTATTTTTAAGTTTAAGATGGTGATTTCTTGTTCCAACGAACATTTTGGCCGATATTTCTGAGCTTGGGCCTGTTTTTACATTTTCTGTAAGATATGTATCTTTTTATTAAATGATATGAGTTTTTAGCCTAATTTTGTCTTCTCTTATTTTTCAATTGAGACTGCGATCTCCCGGTTCCGACGAAATTTTTTGCTGATTTTTCTGACTCAATGTTATTTTCTATATTTTATCATAGATAAGGATCTTATTATTTAAATGATTTGATTTTTGTAGCATACGTTTGTCTTCTCTTATTTTTCGCTTGAAGATGCTGGTTTTCCGGTTCCAACAGAAATTTTTACGGATTTTTCTGATTTTGTCTTCTCTTAGATTTTTCATTGATGATGGCGATCGCCCGATTCCCACGGATGTTTTTGAGGAATGTTCTAAGCTCTGCGCTATTTTCTATTATCTGGAAGATATCGATCGTTTTATTAAATGATATGATATTTTGGCCTAATTTTGTCTTCTAGTTATTTCGTTAAATTTTGCGCTCTTCCGGTTCCGACGGATATTTTAAGTATTTTTCAGAGCTCGGGGATAATTTTTACAAATTATGGAAAATAAAAATCTTTATATTAAATGATATGATTTTATTACCTAATTTTGTCTTCTCTTGTTTTCAGGTTTGGCGCTATGATCTTCGGGTTCTAACGGATATTCTTGCGGATTTTTTGAGTTTGGGCTATTTCTATATTTTCTGGAAAATATGTTTCTTTTTATTAAACGATATGATTTTTTGGCCAAATTTTTTCTTCTCAAGTTTTTATGAATATGTCGATTTTCCGGTTCCAACGGACATTTCGGCAGATTTTTCTGAGCTCGGAGCAATTTTTCTACATTTTTGGAAGATATAGTTCTTTTATTAAATGATATTAATTTTTGGCCAATTTTGTCTTTTCTTAGTTTTCAGTTGATGGCAATCTTCCGGTTCTAACGGACATTTTTGTGGATTTTCTGAGCTCCAGCCTGTTTTCTAAATTTCTAGAAGATATTGATCGTTTTATTAAATGATATGATTTTTTGGCCTAATTTTGTCTTCTCTCATTTTTAAGTTGAAGAGTGCGATCTCCCAGTTCCAACGGATTTTTTGCAAAAATTTTCTAAGTTCGGTGCTATTTTCTACATTTTCTCGAAGACTTGTATCTTTATATTAAATGATATGAATTTCATACCCCAATTTTGTCTTCTCTTATTTTTCAATTGAAGATGTCAATCTCGTTCTAACAGATATTTTTATGGATTTTTCTGAGCTCGAGGCTATTTTCTACATGTTCGAGACGATATGGAGTTTTTAATTAAATGATATGATTTTTATAACCTATGTTTTGCTTATCTTATTTTTCAGTTTAAGATGATGATCTCCAGGTTCCATCGGATATTTTTGCCGATTTTTCTAAGCGCTGGGCTATTTTCTACATTATCTGGGGAGATATGAATAGTTTTATTTAATAATATGATTTTTTGGCCTAATTTTGTTTTCTCTTATTTTTAAGTTGAAAGGTCCTATCTCCCAGTTCCAACTGACATTTTGCCGATTTTCTGAGCTCGGGGCTATTTTCTGCATTTTCTGAAAGATATGGATCTTTTTTTTAAATGATATCACCGTTGGACTAATTTTGCCTTATCTTATTTTTTTCGTTGAAGATAGCGATCTCCCGGTTACAATGGACATTTTTGTCGATTTTTATGAGCTTCAGGCTATTTTCAACATTTTCTGTAAAATATGGATCTTTAAATTAAATGATATGATTTATATAGCATAATTTTGTCTTCTCTTATTTTTTAAGTTGAACATGGCGATCTCCCAGTTCCAACGGACATTTTGTGGATTTTTTAGCTTGGTGCTATTTTCTATATTTGATGGAAGATATGTGTTTATATATTAAATGATATGATTTTAGGTTCTAATTTTTTCTTCTCTTATTTTTCCGTTGAAGATGGTGATTTCTCGGTTCCATCGAACATTTGTTTGGATTTTTCTTAACTCGGTGCTATTTTCTA
Source organism: Scilla litardierei (assembly GCA_030789695.1). Classification (NCBI taxonomy): domain Eukaryota; kingdom Viridiplantae; phylum Streptophyta; class Magnoliopsida; order Asparagales; family Asparagaceae; genus Scilla; species Scilla litardierei. Next base: position 38,686,294 of record CM061130.1, on the reverse strand, counting down.
AATTTTCTGGAAGATATGAATATTTTTATTAAATGATATGATTTTTATTGTTTAAGTTTATCTTCTCTTATTTTTCAGTTGAAGATGGCGTCTCCCGGTTCAAACGAAAATTTTTATGATTTTATGAGCTTGGTGCTATTTTCAGCATTTTTGGACGATATAGATCGTTCTATTAAATGATATGATTTTTGACCTAAATTGTCTTCTTTTATTTTTTTTCGTTGAAGATGGCGATCGCTTGGTTCCAATTGGCATTTTTGCAGATATTTGAGCTACGTGCTATTTTCTACATTTTTCTTTAAGATATGGATCTTTATAAATGATATGATTTTTATAGCCTAATTTTGTTATCACTTATTTTTCATTTGAGGATGGCGATCTCCCGGTTTCAATGGACATTTTTGCAGTTTTTTCTGAGCTCTAGTCTATTTTCTACATTTTTAAAAGATATGTATCTTTATTAAATGATATGATTTTTGGCCTAATTTTTCTTCTCTTCTTTTTTTAGTTGAAGAAGGCGATCTCCCGATTCCAATGGACTTTTTTGCGGATTTTTCTAAGCACGGGCTATTTTCTAAATTTTTTGTAAGATATGGATCTTTTTATTAAATGATATGATTTTTATAGCCTAATTTTATCTACTCTTATTTTCCGTTGAATATGACGATCTCCTGTTTCCAATGGACATTTTGCGGATTTCTATGAGCTTTGGACTATTTTCTATATTTTCTGGATGATGTGAATATTTTTATTAAACGATATGATTTTTGTCCTAATTTTGTCTTCCATTTTTACAATTCAAGTTGATGATCCCGGTTCCAACGGACTTTTTTGCGGATTTTTCTGAGCTCCGTGCTATTTTTCACATTTTCTGTAAGTTTGGATCTTTATATTATTAAATGATATGACTTTTCCTAATTTTGTCTTCTCTTATTTTTTAGATGTAGATGACGATCTCCCGGTCCATCAGATATTTTTGCAGATTTTTCTGAGCTTGGGACTATTTTCTATATTTTCTAGAAGATATGGATGTTTTATTAAATGATACAGTTTTTATAACCTAAGTTTCTCTTCTCTTATTTTTAAGTTGAAGATGGCGATCTCCCAGTTCCAACGAAAAATTTTGTTGTTTTTTCTGAGCTCAAGGCTATTTCCTAAATTTTCTGAAAGATATTAATCTTTTTATTAAACGATAGCATTTTGGCCTAATTTTCCATTCTCTTATTTTTTTTAGTTGAAGATGGCAATGTCCCAGTTCCAACAGACATTTTTGCGCATTTTTCCTGAGCTCGGGACTATTTTCTCCATTTTTGGAAGATATGGATCCTTTTTCTGAAATATATTATTTTTATAGCCTAATTTTGTCTCCTCTTATTTTTTTTTAGTTAAAGATGTCGACCTCCCAGTTCCGATAGACAGTTTTACAGATTTTTCTAAGATCGAGTGTATTTTTAAATTTTCTGTAGGATATGTATATTTTTGTTAAATGATATGATTTTTATAGCCTAATTTTGTCTTCTCTTATTTTCAGTTGAAGATGGCGATCTCCCCGTATCAACGGATATTTGTGGATTTTTCTGACATCGGCCTATTTCTACATCTTTTTATTAAATGATATGATTTTTGGACTAAATTTTGTCTACTCATGTTTTTCAGTTGAATATGGTGGTCTTTCTGTTCCAACGGACATTTTTGCATATTTTTCTGAGATTGGTGTTATTTTCGATATTTTCTAGAAGAAATGGATCTTTTTATTACATGATATGATTTTTCTACCCTAATTTTGTCTTCTCTTATTTTTCACTTGAAGATGGTGGTCTTCCAGTTCCAACGGATATTTTTGCGAATTTTTCTGTCCTCGAGACTATCTTCTGTATTTTCTGAAAGATATCGATCGTTTTTTTAAAATAATATGATTTTTGACCTAATTTTATCTTCTTATATATTTTTTTGTTGATGATGGCGATCTCCCGTTTCCAATAGATATTTTGTAGATTTTTCTGAGCTCTGTGTTATTTTCTATAATATCTGGAAAATATCGACCGTTTTATTACATGATATGATTTTTTGGCTGAATTTTGTCATTTTTGTTAAATTTAGCGATTGTTACGCCTATTTGACCGAGACCCAAAAGACACGAGCCCAGGAGCCCAACTGCTTGCCGGGGGCCCATCTACGTATACCGGCCCGTTTCACAAGACCCACTAAGGGACCCCCCTGCTATCGATCCGACCCGGCCCCGGTACACGCTGGACACTCGCCCACTCCTGCGATAACCGCTCCCCCGGTTCCGCGACCACTAAATGACGGTAATGGGGAGGTGCGGGCATGGCGCGAGGGGCGGCGACGGAGGGCGGATTGAGGGGGCACGATTGAGGGCGGGCGAGAGACGTGGGCCAGAGGCACTCGCACGGGAACTCTTTAAAAGGGCTAGAAGGACGACGAAGCAAAGGACCGCATCTCAGGTATCTAAAACCTAAGGTACTCCATCAACGACCTGGTTCCCCCATCTCATCTCCTTCCTCCCCCCGCTCGCGCCGAGAGACGCCGTTACGATGTCCTCACGAGTCGAACCGTCTCCGCCGGGCCTCCTCTTTCAGATCTCTGTCTGACTTAGGCATCGGAGGGGATTTGGCCGGAACCAAGGTCCGGCCCCCTGACGAGCGTTCTCGTCTACGCAGGTGGGCAGCTGATCAACGGGCCGAGGCTTCCCCTCGCCCCTCTCCAACCAGACAACCAACCGGACCGCGAGGCTTCCCCTCACCGTCCGCCCGCCGAGGTCGAGCACATCCTACCGAGGCCGAGCGTCTCGACCCGGGCCGAGGCTTCCCCTCGCCCTTCGTCGAACACGCATCTCGCTGGGCGACTGAGGCTACCCCTCGTCGTCCTACCTCCGAGGCCGTGCTCGTCTGTCCGAGGCCGAGCGTCTCAACCAGGGCCGAGGCTTCCCCTCGCTCCATCTTCATCGATTCGAAGCCCCTGAGGGACCCAAGCGGGCCCCTTGACCACGTTGACTGGGTTCTCCATGGCAACGCTCTGTAGTGAGAAAACACTCTGAAACATCTGGCGCCGTCTGTGGGAAACGAAAACCGTCCCACGAAGAAGCAAACCACACCTACAATGGCGCGAGCCAGCAATGGAAGGAAACGCATGACCCCCATCCCGGAGGAGGGGAATGGCGCATCAAATGGCAACCCCGAGGACACGCACGTCGACGGCCACCCTGCCCACTCAATCGAAGAGACCGGCGGCTCAGAACTAGCCACACAGGGACAGCTCCGCGCCCTGGCTCAGGAGACCAATGCGAGCCTCCAGACGTTGGTCGCGACGGTACAGCAGCTTATCGGCCCCGCGCCGTCCAACGGAGGCGCGTTGAACGATAGCCACCGATGGGCGGGGGGTCCCCTGCACTTGCGGTCCGCGGTGGTCGACAACCACGGGACCCGGAAACCGAACACAGAGCGTCGGTTCACGCGGTCCGGCTCCCGTCAGGCGAGGTCACGTGCCTCCTCCCCTTATCGTGAAAGGAGCCGACGGGAAACCGAGGGGACGGAGGGCGAATCGATGACGACATCATCTCGTCGGTCACGGTCGTCCCGCCGCCGGAGAAGCGAACGACACCACTCAAGAGACCGATCACGGCGGAGCAGGAGCTCCCGCGGGAGGAGTCGGGAGCGCCGGGTCAACCCGACCCCCAGCGTGGCGAGGGCCGCGGAGCCAGCCCCGCCGGCGCCTGTACTCCCTCCACCCCCGAACGAGCCAGAGGCAGGCCTCTGCCGCATACCCGGGACACCACGTGATGGACTATGAGGGGGACATGTCCTTCCAGGGAGCTGACGGTGACCTACTCTGCCGGGGCTTCTATTCTACTCTCAGGGGAGCGGCGAGGACCTGGTACCACAGCCTGCCCGGCCGCTCCATCGACAGCTTCGAGGAACTCGCCCAGTTGTTCTGCAAGCAGTTCATGGCGGGGAGGCAGATCAAGCCTGGTGCTGAACATCTGTCAACATAGTGCAAGGCCCGTCCGAGCCGCTCCGACAGTTCATGCGCCGCTTCAATGCGGAAAGGCTGAACGTGAACAGCCCCCCTGACCTGGTGGTCCAGACGGCCCTCAAGAAAGGGCTTCGCCACAGAGGCCTTAAGAAGTCCCTACACAACGATCCCCCTAAGGACCTCCCCGGGATCATGGCGAGGGCCGAACGCTTCATGCTAACCGAGGAAGCCTTGGCCGAGGACGCAGGAAAAGCCACTCGAGGGACCAAGCGCGACGACGGCGGACGAGGCAGTCCCGAGGGGTACCAGACCGAGAAGAGGCCGAGGAACAGGCAGCGGGGAGAAAGCGCGAGGGACACCACCCCAGACGCCGTCCTCGCCCAAGTGCAGAAGGAAGAGCGAGCTGATCGCCCCCCACCGAAAGCTAAAAGAGGTGGGAAGAACAGGGAGAAGTACTGCAAATACCATAAGGACGATGGCCACGACACAGAAGACTGCTGGCATTTGAAGAAGGACATTGAGAAGCTGATGAGCCGGGGGCACACCAGGAACCAGGCCGATGAGCCGGCCCACGGAGAAGGGACCTCCGCACAGCCAGACAAGGGGAAGAAGATCAACACCGTCCAGGGTCCTCTCCGCATCATAGAGTGAGCGGGTGATGTCTCTCCCCCCGGTTGCAGCCTAGTAAGAGGGAGCTATCTAGGTTTACATCCCTCTGTCTAGCTTCATTTCCTTTTTTCCTTTTCCTCCAAATGTACCGGTCCGACAGGACTCTTGAGAGTACAAGTGCATTCCCTTTTTTGTCTTTTCTTAAATCCCCGATGGAGTTGACATGTTACCAATAGCGCAAAAGGATGGAGACCGACGTCGACTGGTCCTAAGCCGAGGAGCTTTGCCCTCGCCGACCGACCCCCGCGCTCGTAAGCCTGGGGCAACTCCCCAGCAGACGCGGACGCCGACCGGTCCTAAGCCGAGGAGCCTTGCCCTCGCCGACCGACCCCCGCGCTCATAAGCCTGGGGCAATTCCCCCAGCGGGCACGGACGCCGACCGGTCCTAAGCCGAGGAGCTTCGCCCTCGCCGACCGACTCCTGCGCTCATAAGCCTGGGGCAATCCCCCAGCAGGCGCGAACGCCGACCGGTCCTAAGCCGAGGAGCTTTGCCCTCGCCGACCGACTCCTGCACTCATAAGTCTGGGGCAATCCCCCAGCCAACGCGAACACCGACCGGTCCTAAGCCGAGGAGCTTTGCCCTCGTCGACCGACTCCTGCGCTCGTAAGTCTGGGGAAATTCCCCCAGCAGAGGCGAACGTCATCCAATCCTAGGCCAAGAACGAGGCAGCAACGCAAAATACACGAGAATTCCAAGTAAGTCAATTTCGTTTATAATAGTTAACCAAAGTGCAAAAATGTGTCTTATTTACAGGGAATCAAGGCGAAGGAAACACCCTACAAATAATCCACTCACGACGAATGACAGAGTTCTTCACCTACAGAAGCTAGATCGACACCGACAGAGCAAAATTGGTTGACAAAAGACCCAAAGTAGTTAACCCAAGATGGCAGCCATGCAACCAGCAATTAATTGGCCCCAGAACCGGTAACGAAGCCGAAGGAGATAACGGGGTCCATTTCAAGTAGACTGGCCCAAAGCGAAGCGGATGCTAAAAAATTTGAGGATAAGGCCAGCTTAGAGGGCCCGGGCTCGGGAGGACACATCCTCGGGCACTTCGCCCTATTCGGAGCAAGGAGGATCGACTGGCGGAGGGGCTTCCCGAACGCGCTCCACACATTCCCGGAAGGAAGACTGGACGACGTCGACGATCCGAGGGGCGATAAGGTCTTCATACCTACCGAAGGCCTCCCTGAGAACCTCGAGGATCCTTTTCCCCAGGGTCTCGACGACGCCCCTCTCCACCTCCTCCGCGAGCCGCGCCACCTGGCGCCGATCAGACAACTCCCTCTGAAGCTCCTCCCTCTCCAGGCGGAACGACTCCGCCGCTTCCTCAGCCGACTGCAGGGCGCCCTCCAACTTTCCCTGGAGATCACCCACTCGTCCCTCCAGCTCAGACACTCGGAGCTGGAGATGCCGGGACTCCATCTGGGCCTTCACCATTGCTACCTCCGCCGCCCCGGCTCGTTCTTCGGCCCTCATGGAGGACTCCTCCAGCTTCCTCAAGAAGATGGCTCGCCGCTGCAGCTCCACGGCGAGCGTCGACCCCTGGAAAACGGGACATGAGCTAAGAAGGGGATGAAGGGAAAGAAAGGACTGCGAGAGAACCGAACCTGTTGAAGGGCCCAAACCAAAGAATCTGACACCTTGTCGGCGGGAATCTTCTCGAGGGTGCTGCGATCCCGGGGGAAGACGGAGCTCTCGGCCACCTGCTGGGCCAGGGCTCGGTCGACGAACACCGAACTCCTGGGGGCAACGTCGAGGGAAGCCATATGGCTCGCCAACAACGCTCCGATTCCCGGGGACAGAAGCGGGGACGCCACGATGGGGGTGGTTGTCAGGGTCACCTGAAGACCCTCGGTGGTGCCCGCAGGAGGCACAGAACTGGCCGGGCTGGAGGGCTCCGCATCCTCCTTCCTCTTCTTCCCTCCGTGGGGATCCTCGGGCGCCGAAGGAGAGCGCTTCCGCCTTGCCCCATCTCCACTCTCGGGCCCGGGAGGGGACGCTCCGAGGGCGAGGGGGACTACACCGGACCCGTCATTACCCCCTGCCTCTCGGGCTAATGGGGCAGGTCCGGCCTTTACTACGCCCCCGGGGAGGAGATCGCCAGAAGAAGAGGCAGGAGGCACGGCCGCTACCTTGCCCACGGAGGGCTCGGCTCGGCGCACATCCTCCTCAACTACCTTGCCCACGGAGGGCTCGGCTCGGCGCACCTCCTCCTCAACGGTCTGTGGAGGCGCCCTTCCGGAGGTACTGCCCCGGCTCCGAGCAGCTCCACGACGGATCAGCTCATCGACGTCACGGACGAACTCGCGGCCCGCCATCCCTGCAAAGGAAACCGAAATCAGGATGAGTCACAGGGCAGTCCGAGGAGGAAAAAGTGACCTACCCGGGGACCACAAGACGGCCTTCAGGAGTAGGTCATCCAACAAAGACCGGATGGACTTCGATTCCAAAGGAAGAGCCGATAGCGTCGCGGCGGCCGCCTGGTCAACATCAGAAAGGGCTAGCGGCGGGCGAGGTCGGACAGACGCTCCCCAACTTGTCAAAATCTGGGCCTCACCCAAGAAGACCACGAAGACATAATCCGAGTTCCAATCCCCTGACCAGCGGGGTAACCCGATCAGGCATTCCCTCCTCGAACGGGCTCGGAGTTGCAGCCATGACCCCGACCCGACCGTTTGAACCTGGTAAAAGTGGAAGAGAAGGGGGAGAGACGGCTCCAGACCACGGGTACAGCAGAGCGTTACGGAGCCCGTCAGTACTGCGATCGAACACGGGGTGGACTGACAAAGGGACACCGTGAGATGTTCCATGAACTGGATGAAGAAGGGATGGAGCGGGAAGCGAAGACCCAGGCGGAACATCTCGACGTAGGCGCCGACCTCATTGCTCCTCGGAAGGCAAACCCGCTCGTCGACAAATGGAACTCGAACCTCATATGGGAAGCAGAGATATCTCTCCCGGATCTCCGCGGCCACCGAAGGAGGAGTCCTCGACGGCGTACAGAGGATGACCGGAGGCACATTAAGCCGTACGGCAGCCGACGCCACATCATCACGGGCGAAGTCGGGAAAAAGTTTCCCCTTCCCCTTATCTTGAAGAGAACGACTCCCGGCGGGGGAACCTGATCCCCTTGGCCGGGGCTCGCCCCGCCTGGGCTCCGGAGGATCCCTCACCCTTTGACCAGAACCGCCTATCCTAAGAGCGGCCATAAGATGAAAGCGAGAGAGGAATTACCTTTTTCGACTAAGTTCGGAGAAGGCAAGGAAGCGCAGGCGACGGGAAACTCCGAGTTGTGGAAAGCTTTGAATAGCGGGAGGAGCAAGAGGGAAGTGGAGATCAACGCGGCTAAGGATCTTATATACCGGGCGCAGGGGTGAATTCGAAGCGGTTGACGAGAACGCGCGGCAGGCTTCGAAGAACTGGCGGCGTTTCGAAATCGACGCCAGGGGAAGTCCAATCGACCCGCCTCATCATGACCTACATTTATGACCACGCCTCGACTAAAGCGCCACTCGGAACCCCAGGAGGCGTAGCGGTTATACCAAGCTGACCGAGGCTGATCGATCCCACCGATGGCGGTGCCCGAACCCCTCAGCTTCTCAATGGAAGACGGCCCCGCGAACGGTGGGGGTAAGTTTGCAACCACACGTGGCGGCATCAAAGGACCGGCGGCGCTTCGGAGCCCGCGCCGTAAAAATATCGAACGGGCCCACTCATGATGACGACTAATAAATGAATCGGCATCGACTGGCGTGCTTGTCAAAATCGGCAGAAGTCACATCGGCCGAGCCGAACAGGCCGAAGCCGATCACCCCGACCTGTGGGGGCAATTGTTACGCCTATTTGACCGAGACCCAAAAGACACGAGCCCAGGAGCCCAACTGCTTGCCGGGGGCCCATCTACGTATACCGGCCCGTTTCACAAGACCCACTAAGGGACCCCCCTGCTATCGATCCGACCCGGCCCCGGTACACGCTGGACACTCGCCCACTCCTGCGATAACCGCTCCCCCGGTTCCGCGACCACTAAATGACGGTAATGGGGAGGTGCGGGCATGGCGCGAGGGGCGGCGACGGAGGGCGGATTGAGGGGGCACGATTGAGGGCGGGCGAGAGACGTGGGCCAGAGGCACTCGCACGGGAACTCTTTAAAAGGGCTAGAAGGACGACGAAGCAAAGGACCGCATCTCAGGTATCTAAAACCTAAGGTACTCCATCAACGACCTGGTTCTCCCATCTCATCTCCTTCCTCCCCCGCTCGCGCCGAGAGACGCCGTTACGATCTCCTCACGAGTCGAACCGTCTCCGCCGGGCCTCCTCTTTCAGATCTCTGTCTGACTTAGGCATCGGAGGGGATTTGGCCGGAACCAAGGTCCGGCCCCCTGACGAGCGTTCTCGTCTACGCAGGTGGGCAGCTGATCAACGGGCCAAGGCTTCCCCTCGCCCCTCTCCAACCAGACAACCAACCGGACCGCGAGGCTTCCCCTCACCGTCCGCCCGCCGAGGCCGAGCACATCCTACCGAGGCCGAGCGTCTCGACCCGGGCCGAGGCTTCCCCTCGCCCTTCGCCGAACACGCATCTCGCTGGGTGACTGAGGCTACCCCTCGTCGTCCTACCTCCGAGGCCGTGCTCGTCTGTTCGAGGCCGAGCGTCTCAACCAGGGCCGAGGCTTCCCCTCGCTCCATCTTCATCGATTCGAAGCCCCCGAGGGACCCAAGCGGGCCCCTTGACCACGTTGACCGGGTTCTCCATGGTCAACGCTCTGTAGTGAGAAAACACTCTGAAACAGCGATCTCCTGGGTTCGACAGATATTTTTGCGGATTTTTCTGGCCTCGGGGATATTTTCTACATTTTATGGAATATAAGAATTTTTATATTAAATGATATAATTTTTATTACCAAATTTTGTTTTCTCTTATTTTTCAGTTGAATATAGCGATCATCTGGTTCCAACGGACATTTTTTCGGATTTTCTGAGCTTGGTACTATTTTCTTTATTTTATAAAAGATATGTTCTTTTTATTAAATGATATGATTTTTTTAGCCTAATTTTGTTTCCTCTTATTTTTCACTTGAAGATGGTGGTCTTCCGATTCCAACGAACATTGTTGCGAATTTTTTTGACCTCGAGACTATCTTCTGTATTTTCTGAAAGATATCGATCGTTTTATTAAATAATATGATTTTTGACCTAATTTTATCTTCTAATATATTTTTTCGTTGATGATGGTGATCTCCCAGTTCCAACAGATATTTTTGCAGATTTTTCTGAGCTCTGGACTATTTTCTATAATATCTGGAAAATATTTACCGTTTTATTAAATGATATGATTTTTTGGCTGAATTTTGTCTTTTTGTTAAATTTAGCGATCTCCCGGTTCCGAAAGATATTTTGCAGATTTTTTTAACATCGAGGATATTTTCTACATTTTCTATGCATTGGTCGATTTCTGGCATTAGTGTAAGCTGGGGCTGCCAGAAATAGAAAAATGCTTCAACCCCATTATTCGAATCAACCGAGGGTTATCCCAATCGAAATCTCTGGGGAAATCTTGGAAACTACATCCACTTCACATAGAAAACATGGACACTCCTCATTTGGCCTTTTATTTCCCCCACAATACCAGCGAAATCCGTGCGAGTCCTAGAAATCATTAACGGTGGAATGTGAATTGAACACGTGAGTGGATTCTGCCACATCGCCTAGGAAACATGGCGGTCTTTCGCGCTTCCCTACCTGCATCGAATGGGCAAGGCATGCAGGCGACGTGGCCAACTAGGTCGGTTGGATTTTGATCCAACGGTTCCAAAAACGCAATGAAGGTGAAGCTAGATGGCGACGTAGTGAGCTCAGAATAGATCACAACTTTGATTTGACGGCCCATAAAGAAACCCGACCGGAGTCGGATGCTTATCGAGGTGGGGGGTACAATTGCCACATTGCGGGACAAGATGACATCCCGCATCCATCCTATGGGGGGAAAACTTGCGGGCATCGGATCCACGAATAAAGTGGGGTTCGCTCCGAGTTGTTGAGGATCCGGACCCACTAATGTATCTTATATATAGCAGCTGGCTGCATTTTTGGGGGATTGGGCTTTGAAGCGTATTCTTATATATATAGCGGCTCGCCATATTCTGTGTGTATTATTAGGGTTTTGGGGCGTATTTTGAGGCCTCCCCTGCATATTCCTGCGTATTATTTTGGAGGCTTCAGATATAGATATAAAGGTAGAGTCTTGAATGAGATTTTGATCCAAGAGGATAGATTTGGTGACATAATTCTCAACATTTGTCTCGTTTTTTGCGTATTTGCCTTGTTTTTTGACTATTGATGATGTATTTTGCAATACATATTGATTATTTTCTCTCCATGCTTGTCTAATAATATCCTTATGTGTTGGTTGTTATGTAGTTAAGGCTATGTAATCTCTGGTTTTGATGTTGTTACGCCCTATTTTACATGTAAAATCACATATTTTATTAGTTTCTACACGTAATATTCAAGTATTATCGTTGTTGGTGTACTTGGATCGAATATGATCTTTGCAGACTTATTCGTGACATGATCCTTGCAGACATCGTCATGACCCTTGCTCATGACCCTTGCAGGCGCATGATCTATGTTCTTTACGAAACTAATAATCTATTCGATACGTATGGCGTTATTCTATGCTCTTTATCGTAATATTTTCCGACGTTCTCATACCCTTAGGGGGTGAAACATTGTGTTATTTAGGTTAAGCAATTATTTCTGATTTTTTAAATATAGAAACCATGGACGCTCCTCATTTGGCCTCGTATTTCCCCACAATGCCTGTGAAATTCATGCGAGTCTCAAAAATCGTTAACGGTGGCAGTTGCATATGTATTGAAGATGTGAGTGGATTCTTATCGTTTTCCCATGAAAAGCGACGGTTATGCACTACGGATGTTGTAAGAACCAAGAATTCGATCGTTTGAGGCCAGAATTGGCTGATTTCTGGCATTTGTGTAAGGTGGGGCTGCCAAAAACAGAAAAATTCTTCAACACCGGCATTAGGAGAAACCATGGGGTTATTCCAATCGAAATCTTATATAAAATCATGAAAACTACCTCCTCTTCATATAGAAACCACTGATTCCCCTCATTAAGCCTCGTATTTACCCACCACGCCTGCGAAATCTGTGCAAGTCCCAGAAATCGTTAAAGGTGGAAATTGAATGTGTATTTAACCCGTGAGTGGATTCTTATTGTCTTCCCAAGGAAAGCTATCGGGATGCGCTATCGATGTCGTATGAGCCAAGAATTCGGTTGATTGATGTCTGGATTGGCCGATTTCTGGCATTAGTGTAAGCAGAGGCTGCCAGAAATAGAAAAATTCTTCAACACCACTATTTTGACCAACTGTGGGGTTATCCAAATCGAATTCTCAAGAAAAATCATGAAAACTACCTCCTCTTCACATAGAAACCACGGACACACCTCATTTGGCCTCGCATTTTTCTCCACAATGCCTGCGACATCCGTGCGAGTCCCAGAAATCATTAATGGGGGCAATTATATGTGTATTTAAACCCTGAGTGGATTCTTATAGTTTTCCCATGTAAAGCGATGGTGACGTGTTATCGATGTCGTATGAGCCAAGAATTCGGTTGTTTGAGGCATAGATTAGTTGATTTCTAGCATTAGTGTACGTTGGGGACTGCCAGAAATAGAAAAATGCTTCAACATAGTTATTCAAAGAAACCAGAGGTTATCCAAATTAAAATCTCATGGAAAATCATGGAAACTACATCCTCTTGACATAAAAACCACAGACTCTCCTCATTTGGCCTCTTATTTCCCCACAACGCCTGTGAAATCCGTGCGAGTACTACAAATCTTTAACGGGGGCTATTGCATGTAAATTAACCACATGAGTAGATTCTTATCGTTTTCCCAGGGAAAACGATGGTGATACGTTATTGAAGTCGTGAATTCAGTCGTTTGAGTCCAGGATTGGTCGATTTCTGGCATTAGTGTAAGCTTTGGCTGCCAGAAATAGAAAGATTCTTCAACATCACCATTCGGAGTAACCATGGGGTTATCCCAACCAAAATCTCATGGGAAATCATGGAAACAATCTCCTCTTCATATAGAAAGCACGGACGCTCCGCATTTGGCCTCGTATTTACCCACAACGCATGCAACATATGTGCGAGTCCCAATAATCGTTAACAATGTGTACTGAACCCATGAGTGGCTTCTTATAGTTTTTAATGGAAATCGTTGTTGATGGACTGTTAATGTTATAGATGCGATTGGCTGATTTCTGGCATTAGTGTAAGCTGGGGCTGTCAGAAATATAGAAAATTTTCAACACCATATTCGAAGCAACCATATGGTTATCCCAATAGAAATCTCATGGGATATCTTGGATACTACCTTCTGAAGACATAGAAACCACTGATGCTCCTCATTTGGCCTCTTATTTCCCAACAACACCTATGAAATCTGGGCGATTCTCAGAAATCGTTAATAGGGGCAATTGCATGTGAATTGAACCAGTGAGTGGATTCTTATAGTTTTACCATGAAAAGTGATCATGATTCACTATCGATGTCGTAGGAGCCAAGACTTCGATCATTTGAGGCCTGTATTGGTCGATTTCTAGCATTAGTGTAAGATGGGGCTACCAGAAATAGAAAAATCCTTCAACCTCATTATTTGGAGCAACCACGGGCTATCCCAATCAAAATCTCAAGGGAAATCATGAAAACTAGATGCTCTTCAAATAGAAAACACGGACTCTCCCAATTTGGCCTTTTATTTTCCCCACAACGCCTGCAAAATTTGTGCGAGTCCCATAAATCTTTAATGGTTGCAATTGCATGTGTATTGAATCCGTGAGTGGATTCTTATCATTTTACCATGGAAAGCAATGGTTATGCATAATCAATTTCATCGAAGCGAAGAATTTGGACGATTGAGGCCAGGATTGGCATATTTCTGGCATTTGTGTAAGCAGTGGCTGCCAGAAATAGAAAAATTATTCAACACTATTATTCAGAGCAACCATGGGGATATCCAAATTGAAATCTCTTGGAAAATCATGGAAACTACCTCCATTTCACATAGAAACCATGGACACTCCTCATTTGGCCTCGTATTTCCCCACAACGCCTGCAAAATCTGTACGAGTCACATAAATCGTTAACAATGGTAATTACATGTGAATTGAACATGTGAGTGGATTCTTATAGTTTTCCTGTTGAAAGCGATCTTGATGCGCTATCAATGTCGTAGGAGCCAAGAATTCGTTCATTTGACACCTGGATTGGCCGATTTCTGGTATTAGTGTAAGCTGGGGCTGCCAGAAATTGAATCATTCTTCAATACCGCTATTTGGAGCAACCGTGGGGTTATCCAAATCGAAATCTTAGGAAAAATCATGGAAACTAACTCCTCTTCGCATGGAAGCCACGGAAGCTCCTCATTTGGCTTCTTATTTCCCCACAACGCCCACGAAATCCAAGTAAGTCCCAGAAATCAGTAACGGTGGCAATTGCATGTGTATGTAACCAGTGAGTGGATTCTTATCGGTTTCCCATGGAAAGCGATGGTGATGTACTGTAGAAGTCGTAAGAGCCAGAATTCGGGTTTTTGAGGCCTGGATTGGCCAATTTCTGGCATTTTGTAAGCCGGGGCAGCCAGAAATAGAAATATTCTTCAACACAGCTATTCGGAGCAACCATAAGGTTATCCGAATCAAAATCTCATGGAAAGTCATGGAAACTATATCCTCTTCATATAGAAACCATAAACACTCCTCATTTGGTCTCTTATTTCCCAACAACGCCTGTGAAATTCGTGCAAGTCCAAGAAATCGTTAACGGTGTAAAGATAAGAATCCACTCATGGGCTCAATACACAAGCAATTGCCAATGTTAATGATTTTTGGGACTCGTACGATTCGCAGGCATTGTGGGGGAAAATAAGAGAACAAATAAGGAGCGTCTATGGTTTCTCTGTGAAAAGGAGGTAGTTTCTATGATTTCCGCTAAGATTTCAATTGGGATAACCCCACAGTTCCTCTGAATAGCTATGTTGAAGAATTTTTCTGTTTCTGGCAGCCTCAACTGCCTAAAATCGGCCAATCAAGGTCTAAGACGATCGAATACTTGGCTCCAATGAAATCGATAGTGCATCACCATCGCTTTCTGGTCGTCCCGAATAGTAACTCCGAAATCATTGTAGTTTTACTGCAAGTGCACGGTTACGTGGTGAGCGGGTATCAAATCACAGGGAGGAACTAGTGGTATCTATATGGATTACTACGATATTGTGAAATGGTGGCAAAGAAATATTGGTGTCACAATCGTTCAAAGTGTTGGTTGTAAATTCAATTTATAAGAATATCAAGGACTAGTGAATCCACATTATAGATTTCAAGCAATCAATGTGAAATACGAATTTCAATATTACTTCTCTTGATTCAGGGTGGACTTGTCGCAACTAAATTAGGAACCAACGCACGCTCTCACACTATGTAAGTCTATATTAATATAAAAGTAAAGCCTCTCTCTCGTGTAAGCCTAGTTCAAACTATTAGCATTAAGATCGACAATAATATCCAATTCCAACTCAAGCTCGCTCTCGTGCAAGTTAAGTTCGAATCTAGATCGTGATAGTTCGTATTCATTTTACCGTCGAACAAACAAATATAATTATAGAAACATAATAAAGATGCTAGCTTTGGTCGCTCTCGCACACCAATTCTAAGGAATCTCGAGTATTGATCTAAATCGAATATCTAGGGCTTCCCTTAGATCAAGATACTCTCTCGAGCTCCCAAGATCCAATAGAAATCCCTAGCTATTCGTAGTAAATCTATCATAACCTAACCCTTAACTAGCTTAGCGACATAGAAATTTAATGGATCTCACAAATCATACTTTAGATCCATATGGTTCATCCCTTTGCCCTGGAGCAAAGAGCTACTCACAATTCATCAAAAGAATCACAATAGAAACAAGATGTGCAATAGAATTCACCACAAAACTCGGATTTAGAGAGAAATATAGAATAAAAATATCAACTTGGAAGAGTTTATACAAACCAATTTTGAATACAAGCTTCAAGAAATAAGAAATTTAGATCTGTGTCCCCAATCCTTTCACCAAACGAAAACTAGAACTCCAATTAAAACTAAGAAAATTATTCTAAAGACTCTCTCCTTGGGCTGCCCACAAAACTGGATATTTATAGCCGCCCAAAAAGTACAAAAAATACCGATATATTTGCCCTTTGGATGTAGATGGGATAAAAACGTTCATGCAAAATAATTCATGTAGCCACAGGACTAAAGTATGAGGAGCAATTCATAAAACTCATGTCAAGCTATACACAGATAAATGATTCATTATCTCTTAATTTTTGCATTCATATTTCTTGGAAATTCATAACCAAAATCATTCTTAAGCATTATAAATTGACAGGATATTGCATTATAACTCAATATAAATGATTCATAACCACCAAAATAACCACCAATATAAATTGACAGGATATGCAGTATAATAGCAATTCATAAAACTCAATTTGCAAGCTCATTCTTAAGCATTATAAATGATTCATAACCACCAATTCATAAAACTCATGTCAAGCCATCTTGAATGTTGGTTTTCATGCAAAATATATCAACTTCATAGAGAAAAATTTCAAGCTCATCCATTCTCAAAATTCCTATTCAACATCAGAAAACATAAACAATTTCAGGTTTTTTCCATATCATTGTCCTGTTAAACTCAATTTAAAATTACTCTAAAATATATATCCAATGCAAACTGGGACTTAAAAATATATTCAAACATCACTCAACATCACTCTATGCAAACTATAAATTTTAAACATCACATGATTGACAGTGAGGTGGAGAGGAAGTGATGAAGTGATGAAGCTCTCAAGCTCAAACTCAAAACTCACCAACTGCCAACAAAACTCACCAAGCGTTGAGGTGGAGAGGAAGTGATGAAGCTCTCAAGCTCTCAAACTCAAACTCAGCAAACCGTGTTGAAGCTCAAAGCGCTGCAATGGGGGGCTCTGCTTGATGAGGGTGAAATAATGTAAAAGAAAAAAAAAATTGAGGAGAAGAGGAAGAGCTAACCGAGGTAGAAGATGAGGGTGCTCTGTGTGATGTGCTTGCTCTTCGCGATAATGGAGGTAGAAGAAGATGATGGTGCTCTTTGTGATGTGCTTGCTTTCTCTTCGTGATGTGCTGCTTGATCTTGGCGTTTGTGAAGGTAGAAGAAGAGGAAGCTGGAGGTAGAAGAAGATGGTGTGGGAAAAATCACAAAGCTGGTTGATCTTAGGCGCCAAATGAATACGTTTGTGATTTGATCAAAACCCCTTTCCCTCCCAAACTTTCCCTCTAAGCTGTAAACGGAAATCTTGATTTCAAATTTTTTTTTAAAATTGATTTGATTTCTTATATCTCAATGTTAAGCTCTGATAGGATTTGATTTGATTTGAGGAAAATGATTTCTTATATCCAATATCTCATATCTCAATTTCTCATACCCTATATACAATCTATATAAACATCACACCCAATTACACATAACCAAAAACAAATTCTCTTATCCATTATCTCTTAACCAAAATCTCTTATACAACAATACACATATCCACATACAACAATATACATAACCAATATCTCTTATCCAATTTCTCTTATCCAAAAACCCATGATAACATCCATGTTTTATAATATAGATATATAGTCATTACCCGTGCCCTAAGGGCACGGTTCAGGTAAAATATTCACCCTCAAAATCTTGTATCCCCTCATTTTAGTTCACTTAAAATTTAGTTCCCCAATGGAATATAGTTTCCCTAAAAATTTTAGGTCCCCCAAAATTTAGTTCCCTCCAAATTTAACACGCATCCTAAGGGCACGATCCATTTAAAATATTCCCCTTTAAAAATCTTGGATCCCCTAATTTTAAGCGAACACCTATAATTAATGCGTAGAGAACAAATAGATTTGCTTAAGTGACACTATAAGTTCAATATATCCATTTGGGCGATCGACAACGTCTAAGTAAACAGCGAACACATAGATTTGCTTGTGGTTTTTCCTTTGTTCTGGAGTTTTTGTGTAGCTATATATTAGAAGAATAAAGATCAACATTAGCTACAAAATCAAAAGAGATCCGTAATATACAAACAAATATACCATCATGAAACCATTCAACACTTTCTAAACTAATTTAGTGCACACTAAACTAATCTCATTTTCATGAAAGTCTGAAACCAATGATCATCAGCTCCTATGTTCCCTAGTGCACATCTTCCTTCTTCTTTTACTGACATTTCCTTTCATTGTGATCATAATTATCACCATCAGTCTCAGCACGGCCTTGCAAATTCTATGACATCTTCAATATAAGGTGACTCTAACTTCGACACTGGCAGAATATCAGCATCCATTTGTCCGCTTATACTGCCATATCAAAATGGTGGCCTTGATACAACTCCATATATGCCTGTTGTTAGTTAGTTAACATTAGTATCAGGTCAATTTTACATAACCTGGAATTTTAGTTCAGAGCCTTGGCATGCCGTCTCTTAGTGCATGGTGTAATTCGGTAGGAACTAATTTCATCCATAGAGCAAACTTTGCCACCTCAGACTGAGATCCTACATGCATGCACACATGTGGGATTACCCAATTAATGGATGGACACAATACTACAACAGAGACGCAAGGAATGCAATCAAAATCACGCAAGGAATGCAATCAAAATCCTAGTTTTGATCAGTTTATCGTGCAGGCGGCCCTAAACACACATCAAGTAATGCAAAAAAATTTCTGTTACATGAAAAACAGAAGATGAAAACGTGTTACAAATTTACACGTAATCAAATATTCAAACAAAGGAAAAAAATACTGTAGAAGAGTCAAAAGGTGTTATCATAAGTTGCAAATTCATTAAGCTATATGATTTATAGATAAACCTTCTATGCCAATTTATACAATAAAATTACAATATATGTTTTAACTAAATTTTAGGGCAATTATTGAACAACTGACAATCAAAGCCACAAATCAGACTGAAATAAAGATGGAAAAATAGCAAAAACACAACTCCTCTGCAACATCGCATTTCATTTATGGCACCAGGAGAATGGATAGCAGCGTTGGGTCTCCCATCATCTGCTGTAGTTCTTGTTGGTGTCTTTCCCTGGATTATTTTGAGTAGCTTTCCGTTGTTTTTGTTGCCGCTGCTATTGGTTCGTGTAGATGGGCTTCACTTGGGCATGTTGGTTGTTGAATTTGTGAGAGGAGAGGAACACTGCATGCTTGCATGATCTTGTCATCTTCTTGATGAGAATGAAGGAGTTCATAGTCCCCAAAACTGTCACCTTCTGGTTCTCTATGCCTATGCTCATTGAGTATAGTGAGCATACTCATGTATTGTTCTGGAAAAATTTCAGTTGTTTTAGTTTTTATTCATGACATAGAGAGCATAATAGTACAAACTACTAATAAATCTTAAGTTTACCTTCAATTTTTTCGAGGAGCTTACTGACTTTAAGCTTGCATCCATCATAGTGTATGCTCACCTTGAGAGTGGTGGTTAGCATCGAAAAAAACAAACAAAAGAAGACACAACAACGCATTCCAAGGAAAACTTAAAAATATTGAGGGGGCAAGGGAAACGTGGGTCTGCCTAGGCTCATCTTCATGTCCAGTTACTGTGTCCATGGAAGTATCAGATTCAGAAACATTGTAGTCTGAAATAAATACCTGATTCATGCATGAATTTGCTTTCAACTACCATTATATGAGAAATACACATGCATCACGTAAAAGAAATAGTATTATACCTCTGCCTTTGTAGTTGAGCGACAATGCTGCACATGTCATCCTTATAGTCATCTTCTTTCAAAAAGACTCTAACATTTTACCTGATTTCGACAGAAAAACCCGTTTAAAGTATAAAACTTTTAAGACACACTTAAAGGAGATGCAATGCTAAGCAACTGTTCAATTTTTTTTTGAAGCTAGCTAATTTTCCAATCTGGATTTGAGGACAATGTAGATGGAGAGCCCCTCATTAATTGGACGCTGAGGATATTAAAAGCACTGGCAAGTTGGAAAAAAAGCAGAGACCTAAAAGCTGAAAGTTGAAAAAATAATTGTGTGAAATTTGCATTACATACAATTTCCAATGAAATGAGAAAACTAATAAAAAGCCCATGTGCCAAATAAAGATCCAAAATTTTCACAACAGAAAGAAATAGAAAGTTAAAATGTACTAAATTTCTCAAAATCTACCCCCATACAATCATATATACCAAGGGCATGCCACATTTTTGTGTCGGAGCATTACATGATGTCAAACGCATCATGTTCTTACTAAAGATCAAAGCTTTCTACAACAAAGAATTGTATTAAAGACTCAAAAAGTACTATATTATTAGACTTTTCTTATAAAATATAAAATTGTACATATCATAACTTTCGTATAATAGCTTTGATCTAAAGATCCAAGGTAATGATGATAACATTCATTGTGGACATTCTAGCATGCCATGAAAGTTTTATTGTGTACGTAGGATTTGGTATTGGCAATCCTACTACACAAAGATACATCATTGTTTATAAAAAATCAATCCTCTGGCTTGGCCACACACAAAAATAAACTAACAATGAACAAACAACTAAACCACATGATTCTAGAATTCCAACTCATAAGCTATCACATTGCAATTTCTTTGGAGAAAAAAGATACGGTAAGTTGCTTCACGGATGTTTGCATTTGTGAAGTCAAATGTGGTTATAAAACCAATATCCAATGCATCATATTGCACGAAATTGTGTAGCCACATAAATAGTCCTTAACTATTTCTAGATAGAGCATGTTACATTAGTACATATTACAGAAGAAGCTAGTCAGTTCAGAAATGTAAAGCAGTGAAAATTGAATAAGATAATAGTTTATAACATTAAACTAATTAACAAATAATCGAGGACAAATGCTATAACCAAATAATAAGCAAATGAATTCAATGGCAACATATAAAGCAAAAAACAGTTACTTGAGAAGAATTATAATGGATTCGTTTGAAAGTGTTTTTTTCATACTCACGTTATAATTATGGACTATTTTCCCTCAATTTACAAATGTAAACCAGTTCCAACATTCAAGAAAATCGGGACAGTAGCATTTAAATGATAACATTGCAAGAATACCACTGTGAAATCAATTCCAAACCTGTAGTATTTATTAGTATCATGGAAACACACATAATCATGAAATCCTAAAGGAGGATATCCTTTAAATACTACAGGTTTGGAATTGAGAGAAGAATAAAAAAGTGCAGTTCTCTTTAACTACTACATGGATATACTACAGGATAGAGAGAAGAATACAAAACTTATAGCAGAGTTTTTTTATATCTATTACATGGATACAATACATGGATATCCTGTAGGAATTTTATATCTGTAGTATACATGAATATAATGTAGGAATTTTATAATACATGGTAATACATGAATAACATGTAGTATATACAGGGTAAATACTACATGGATATCATGTAGTAAATCCCTTTAAAAATTGAATCTGTAGTATATCCTGTAGTATATCCAGTTTTCATCACCCTATTACATTTTTTTCCATAGATAGAGAGAAGAATAAAAAACTGATCATCTTACCAAGATTGAGCTACAGAAGATATCCTAAAGGAGGATACACAAACAAAATTTATTATCTTTCAAATACCTGCCTATCTAAATTATAATCGTACATGCATATCCTGTTTGAATCTTGAAGAGAAGTGTGCACACATAGCTCGCAAAAAAACTTATAGCAAAGAGGTCAAAATCTATTCATAAACAGCAAGGAAGAAACATATATGTGAGCGATTTTCAAATAGAACCACCTTGAAGCAAAGCCTTAGTTTACCTGGCGACCAATGTCCTTAGCAATAGGGCTAGTTCCATCAATGTGAAGTTGGAGAGAAGAAAAAAAATAGGAAAACCCATTGAAGAAAAATCTCAAACACATTCTTGAATTGCAACATTTTTCTGTGTTTTGAATCAAAGGCTAATGTGCATCAACATCATTCACTTGTTCCTGTATTTTGTTATTTCTCTCAACCTTGAATAAAGAATATACTCCCTCTCTCTCGCTCTCTGATATTTGATTAAGTTTATTCCAAGGATTAAAGTGTTTCAACATCCTTCAGGTTATTTTCAGGATATAGTAAAAGCCAAAGTAAAAGTAAAGATATTAACTTGCATAGAATAGATGCCTCGCCATAAGTTGGTAATCCTCAATCTTTTTGGGAAAATGAGGATTTCTTTTTTGAGATATCTCAGTAACCTAGATTTGAATAGTATCCATTGCACCAAAACAAAGCCAATGTTTTAGTAGGATTTGAAATTTTTCATAATCGGTTACTTGAGCTCCCTTAAGACATTAAACTGAAAATGCATACTACATGTATTTCAAATTCCAAATTTTGATAGACCAATCATGATTACACATTTTTCGCAATGAGAACCAACTAAAAACTTCATATTGCTATTCTCAAATTCTTATACACAGATGATTAACATCTGGATCATTTCTTTAATCTTTTGTCACTAACAACAAACTAAATGAATTTTAAAAAAACAAAACCCTTCGCATTACAGGGTAGAGAAGAACAACCTTTTAGACCTATAACTAACCACTAACATCAATTTACATCACTTGTGAAACATTGTCATGTTCTGGCGACTTGTGTTTGTGAAGATACCTCTTCTCTTTATTAGGTTCCAGCCGAAGGGGTGATAATTTGCGAGCAACTGCATGCCAGATCATGTCAACGACATCCTCCTCTTTCGAGGAAGTTTTCTAAATGGAAAAATCACAAATCACAAACATATGGAGCGCACGAATACATAGCTAGCTATCCTACCTTTAGAGAAACTATTGAGGAAAATTCATAAACAAATGTAGGAAAAACACAAACACATGGCAATTCAATAATCTCTTGCAGACAACGTTTCTGGCGAGGTCACACAAATCTGCATTGTAAGTTTGAAAGCAGAGAGAAAGTAGAGAAATATGTAAACCGTCCAAAATTCATTCTCAAAATCAAACAGAATCAAAACATTCAACTGACCAGGGTTCTCCTTTCTGAAAGAGTTTGGAGTAGGCTGAAGGAATCACCACATCAAGTTGTTATTTATTTGTCAGGCAGAAGTCTTATTATGCTCTAGATCCTGGAGTATCTCAAGTGGTAAAAACTTAATAAAGCTGATACAAAAATCAATATAAACTCATGTGGACCTTAGGTGAAACAATACCTGCACTTGGTATCTCCTGTGGAGATTCATTGCATCAGTTTGACAGTGTTGTCAAAATTATGTTGGACAGTTATGTGTTCGTGCATTTGCCCAAGATTCGTGCATTTGTCAAAAGTATGTTGGAAAACTGATGGACCACTGTCCAAGTGGGTGCCGTTATGTGTTCGTGCAATGGCAACATATAAACCATCTACAACAAACTCATATTGACAGTGTTATGGAGATTCATTGCATTTGGCCAAGATTCGTTTGATAGTGTTGTCAAAAATGCAAGCCCAAAATTCTTGCAGCATTAATGTTGATGTTCTTGCTATTCATTATAGTATTAGTTGGAATGTAAAATGTAAACTCATTAATCCAGAAAGTTGTCACATATCGCAGAATCTACTTGCAAAAAGGGAATATCTTGACTTGCAGAGTACATATTGAATTGCAGAGTCTACATTGTACCTTTTCTTGCAAATAAAAGGGACAAAGCATACTGGATAATTTGAACATGGACCATCGGATGCCAAGGGAACTCTCGAAGCTGCGCATCTTAAAAAAATTTATATTGTCCGAGCCGTTGACAGCTAATCGCATCGCTTTTCCACCGTTGATCTCGACTTAAAAAAGTGGCCAATAGTTTCATTACTTCCCAAAGCTTATATGTCCCAATAGTTTCATCCAAGTTGTGATTAGTTCAACAAAGCCTCCCCCACTCATAAACCATGTTGGCGTAGCATTTAATATCATTAAAAATAGGTAATTTTGGAAAATAAATCAATCATCACGTTGACACGTTTCAACCAGTAAACACAATAAATCAATATAGATTCCATTAAAGGTTCATAACAACTATCCAAACAAACTTAACCAACATTTGATATGTGTAAAAATGTTTGTAGTAATATATCAAGATTTTTTCTCATAAACAGAATTAAGTTACAGCATTCATAGTATAGTAACATAAAACTCTTAAATTTTAATCTTTTTTCTTTCAATTTTTGCTCCAAATTTTTACGAATATACTGTTAAATTATTAATCCACGGGAATTTCTGATATATCCAACAGAGTCAAAGTTCCAGGTTCGAACTCTGCACACGCAATAACTCAAACACATAGTGAACACTAAACGCATCAAAAATGAAACAATGTACCAAGAGCAGAGAGACGCAAAATGCATCAAAAACGAAACAAATTACCAAGAGCATAGAGACAGCGAGAGGGGCGGTAACTCGCCGGCTTTCATGGACGAATCGGCCTGCAGGACATTCCTCTCCATGGCGGCCATCAGCGCGATCCTGTGCTCCGCGGCAACCATGGTGTTCACTGTCGGGGTAAACTTCACACCAGAATGACTGTTCATCTTCTTCCTCAAAGCTGCGTCGAAGTCATCTGCAGCCTCAAAAACATTCAACAGGCCGATGGTTGGTAGCTGTCACCGGTTGAGACCGTTATCTTCATAGCTTTGCAATTAGAGCAGTTGGGTTTTTAACGGCCTAATAGAACTCTCAATAAAAATTGAGATTTTTGTAAGAAGAAGATGCAGATCGTGGGTTTTTTCTTGGGGGTGGGGGGGGAGATGCAGTTCTGTTCACAATTTTGAGATTTGAGTTTTCCCTCCAAGTTTTGAAAGTAATGAAAATGATAGAGACTTGATGGCTTTTCCCCCAAAATTTTCAGTTATCAAAATTTTAAGTTTTTTGTCCAAGTCAGCTTTTAACTTTTATCCTAGTAATCAACCTTATATCCTAGTCAGCTTGTCCTACCGGGACAAATTCAAAATCTTCATCCTTTATAGAATAGATATACATATGTATATATATACATATATATGTATATATACATATGTATATATATATATATATGTATATATACATGTGTGTGTGTGTGTGTGTGTGTGTGTGAGAGTGAAAAATGGATGAGTGCTGACAGCGCTGGAAATTTTTCCAGCGCTGTCAGCGATTTGGGGGGGTAAAAACAATTTTTTTTGAAAATTGTTTTTGCAATTGTTAGATATACTTGTTAACTAGCTCCCCACAAATTTTCAGGTCAATCCAACACCGTTTGAGCCTCCGTTCATCGATTTCAAAAACGTTGCACAAAATCTGGATAGTTTTGCGCAACATTTTTGAAATCGATGAACGAAGGCTCAAACGGTGTTGCATTGACCTGAAAATTTGTGGGCAACTATTTAACAAGTATATATAACTACTGCAAAAAAAATTTTCAAAACAATTGTTTCTACCCCCACAAATCGCTGACAGCACTGGAAAAATTTCCAGCGCTGTCAGCACTCCTCCATTAACATATGTATGTATGTATGTATGTATGTATGTATGTATATGGGGCAAATGTGCCTCCACACGTGCGCAGGCAGATATACCAGCAAACACCCTGCTGTTCGGCATTTCGAAGTATTTGTTTTTGAATTTTTTTGCAGTAGGTAGATATACTTGTTATGAAGCTCCCCACAAAATTTCATGTCAATCCAACACCGTTTGAGCCTCCGTTCATCGATTTCAAAAACGTTGCGCAAAACTGTCCAAATTCTGGACATTTTTGCGCAACGTTTTTGAAATCGATGAACGGAGGCTCAAACGGTGTTGGATTGACCTGAAATTTTGTGGATAGCTTCATAACTAGTATATCTACCTACTGCAAAAAAATTCAAAAAAATACTTAGAAATTTCGAACAGCGGGGGTGTGCACATGTAATTCTATCTGCGCACGTTCTTAGGTACATTTTTTGCTATATATATACCAATTTTTTCCAGGATAACTAAAAGTATATTAAACACAATAATATAAAAACTTACAGCTTGAAGCCGTAGCCTTCAAGCACTGGCTCCAGTTTGTACAGAACTAAAAATTAAAAAAGGAAGGAAAGAAAGAAAGAAAAGATACAAGTGTATAACACTGAGAGAGGTCGATATAGGAATCGATGGAAGAAGGTGATAAAAGGATTGATGCTGAGGATGAAGCCTTCGGCATCCTTTTATAGCTGTAAGGGCTCCTTACGAGTGATCCTTTAATGACAGCTGGCGGTTGAGTAAGAAGTCATCTCGCTAAATAGTGAAGATGCTTCAATAATTTGAGCTGAAGCGACATAAAGTTGCTGCCACAGTAGACGATTCGTTTTTTTATGGCTGCGTGAGAATCTTCACTGTGTCTTTTGCGACTCTTCTTCGTCTTCTTATGAAATTAGTCCATATTGATGAATAGTGCTCTTCCACTAAGAGCGGCTCCCCGAGGCTCAACTCAAACTAAAGTGAGACAGGTGTCGGGTACTTCGTGGGCTCCATCGCGGACCGAATCTTCGTTTCTTTGATTTGATCCTTTCGTTGGGAAAAGTCTCTGATCTTATCTTCAGAGGTGGCAGAAGAGATATATATCCACAAAAGATAAGTATAACTTTTAGAAAAGGTAAAATTATTTACTCAAGAAAGAGTATAACTCTTCATAAGGAATTTCTTATAATTCCTCAATACCCTTCCCTTTGGGATTCATAATTATATCCCAAATATCTGAAAAATCATTGGGATTTTGGGCATCTGGATCTTGGGCATCTGGGCAAGATATATCTATACCCTGAGTACTCTTTGTAGTGGTCTGAGTATGAGTACTCTGAACAGACATAGTATCACTATTGTCAAAAACCTCAAGAAATTGTCTTTTCATATAATCAAGACATTTATGCTGAATTTCAGCTTCAGTAGCCAGAGGGTATTTCTTCCTAATGGACTTAGCCAATTTGGCCTTTGGATTCTCACTACGAATCTCTTCAGATAAGGTATTATCAAGGATATTAGAGTTTCTTTTAATAATCTCCTTGATTTGTTGGCATTTCTCTTGGACAACGATACTTGCCCACCAACGAGAGTGATAACGTCCATTGAGAAGGAAGTACAACTTCTTTAATGATACATTTACTAAAGTTTGGAGGAACCAAATGATTGTCATTACTCCAAAAATGAGTAACTTCCATACCCTTATGAGTAAGTATCATTTTCATCCAGGCTCTAGGCTTTAAAGATAGAGTATGATAATATGTTGAGTCTAAATATTTTGCTCTTAGCCTCTCAACATCTTTCATCAGAGGAATATCCTCTTATTCTATATAAAGAACAGTATTAGAAATGGTTTTGGTAAACCAATCTATATCTTTCTTGATAACCTCAGAGTATGACTCTGGTATTTTCTCGGGATCATTTAAATCCTTTATTCCCTTAGAAGAAGATGAAGAGGGAATTTTTTTGTTACCCTTCTTGGAGATAGTCCTCCAAGAATTGGGATGGTTCGAAGTATAACTTCGTCCACCAGTGCTGGTCCGTCCTCCCCCTCTTGAAGAGGGTTGACCGCAGTTCATTGCTACCATGTACAGAAAATAAAAGTGAGGCAAAGGCAAAAAAAAAGTCAATCAGGGTTATAAACCCTATCTTGTAGAAGAACATTTTTGACTTCGTTTAGTAAACAAGTCTGGGGATCAGTTATGAACCAAAAGTGTATTTCGGTACCATTATAAATGGCGTGAATACCAGATGTGTCGATTTTCTGCATAGGCAAAATGTTATGCAGGAAAGGGGTTCCTAAAATAATGTGTTATAAAAGATTTTTCACAAGAACACATGGTATTGGAATACATGTATTTTGGACACATATCTGAGCTGAAGGCAATTTGAATCTTATATTATGTTGATTGCCGCATGCACCACTCAAGGATTGTGTGGGTGGCTCAAAGAAATTTGAAGGTACAATTCCTTCACGAATGCAATTAAGATCTGCACCACTATCAACCAGAGCTATAAGATCTGGGATAAAGACTTGTTTGGATATAACCAAAATCACATTGATATACCATTTCTGAGATGTTACTGGCTGTAACAAATTCAGAAATTCATCCTTTTGGGATGTCTCAGCATTATGAATGCTTGATAAATCATGTTGAGGAATGTCCTCTTTTTCTTCCTCAAATCTGGGGAGAATATATTTATTCTCTTTTTTAAAGAAGTATAACTTCTTGTTTTAGAATTTGGATCTCCTTATTGAGATCAGAGAGTGATAATGCTATAGAAGTATTATCTTGCCTTCTTTTCATAACTTCAGACATACGATAAACATTGTCTATCTTTGGCTTATCTTTTTTACGATTAGTACATAAGCCAAGAAGTTTATACTTCAAATCTGAAGGAAGATCTTCAGTATTTTGGAGATTAACTCCTCACTAGAAGTGATAACATTTATGAATAAACCATTCATGTCAACAATGGCTTTCCAATATGTCGTTTTATCATTGTCCTGACAAGTATTACTTGTACAATGACAATCATTATTAGAAGATGATGAATACTCTTCAACTCCTGATCCTTTATCATGACCTTTTATCTGCTTCTTAGTAGGACATTTAGACATATAATGTCCTTTCTGCCTACATTTGTAACATTTAATGTTACTAGCACCTTTCTTAGAAGGTTAGATCTTTCTTTTAGCAGAACCTCTTTCAGAGTCTCTCTCTTTAAAGAATTTCTTTTTCTTAGACTCTTCTTTTTGTTATAAGCAAGTTTATTAGATGAGAATTGATCTTCTACGGCCAAAACTTGTTCTGGTATAACCAGATTGTTATCCCAAGTTTCATCATACTCAGTGTGAATAACTGAAAAAGTAGCTGGATCTGGTATGACAAGATCATCATCAGTTATATCCTTAGTGTTAATAACTGAAGAATTTTCTAAAGTCAAAATTTGATTTGGTATAACCAAATCTTCTTCTAATGTCTCCTGATCTGGTATAACCAAATCATAAATGGAAGCATCTATAATATCATTATGAATGATACTAGTATCAAGATTTGCAATTGCCTCAGTAATAATAACTGAAGAATTCTCTAGAGTCAAAACTTGGTTTGGAATAACCAAATCCTCTGATGTTAACTCAAGATCTGGTATGACCAAATCTTTTTCTAATGTCTCCTGATCTGGTTTAACCAAATCATCATTAGAAGTTGCCTCATTATCAGTACAAATTACTGAAGAGGTAAAGACCGTATGAAGTTTTGAAGTACTGAGCTTTTTAGTCAAAGCCTCGATAACTTCGGCAGTTACCTTATCACTGATATTAAAATCAGAGATGTCAATGGGTGGTTTGATAGCCACCTGGTTTGAATGGGAGCTTTAACCTCCTCAAACTCAATAAGAGATGGAAGAATATTATTCATCTTTTGGATAAGTCCATTAACAATATCATCAACCCTCGTAAGTTGTTGACCAACAACTTGAAGGTGAATATTAGAGTAATTACTCTGTTTAATGAGCTTATTAAGCTCTCTCAAGTTTGAATCATAAGACTCAATTGGCTTTATGAAAGCAGTTGCTTCTAAAGTCGCTGTAGAAAGCCCAGATAACTTTAGAGGTTCTGTCGGAGGATAAATAGATTTGATGGAAACACCTGTTTGGGATTTCCATTGTTTGTAGTGTTCTTCAAGAACACTAATCCTCTTTACTTCTCTTTGAAGATATAACTTCAGAAACCAAGGAATAAAAGATATAATCTCTTGCTGTCTGTCAAGTGTGTTATAATAACTTGACTTGAATTCTTGTTGTTCTCTATCAGAGAAAACTTTGAAGAACCAATTACGAAATTCAGTGTTTCGTTTGTTCTGGAATTCCTTATTAAGGATTCCTCTGAGTCTGCTGCCGGGTGTAAAATCCATGAACAACAGATTACATTTGAAAACTCATTTCAGAGTTTGTAGGAGAAAGATTTTATTTCTCTTCGTAAATAGGATGCGGTATATTATTATGGGATATATTAATCCCTTGAACCTCATTGATTCTATGAGAATCAGATCTAGAGACAGATCTTCTGGAAGCACTAGTGACATCAGAAAGTCTGATAGTCCTAGTAGGATTAAACATAATCTCAACATCACCATCAACCGTCTGGATGATTTGATCAATATCTTTATTCATAATAGGCTGTGGTTGGATAGCATTGGGTATAACCCAAATATCAAGAAAGTTTACTTCTGTCCATTTGATTTGTCTATTGACTGCAATATGAGACGAAAGTAAATTTGTTTCAACTAAGACAATTTTGCCTGGCTTAGTATGAACTTTAGCGTTGGGAGCTAAAGTGTTCAAAACTTTAAAATGGATGCGGTATATAATCACAACCGTTTCTGATCCAGTTAAGAATTTATAACCAAGAGTCTTAATATTAAGACTGACAGCTTTAAGTGTATTTGAATCAGTAAGAGATAAAATCAAGTTTGGGTATACATTAAAGTATACCGGTTCATTACATAGAATGGTTTTCATGATGCTCATAAGGGATTGAGTCTAATTAAGACATCTAGCATCACGCAAACAGGCTAGTAATGAAGCATTCAACCCTTGAAGAGTTCAAGGTCTAAAAGCAACCTGAATTAATCCAATAGGGATATATTTGTATCGATCCATATATGGCTCAATATCTTCAGAACTGAGCAACTGTATGGTTTGCTCACTTTGATCAACAGTAGAAGTTCTTTCTAATGTCTTTATGGCGATTAAAGAATTATAATCAAAGAACCCAATTTTATATATGTCCATATTATGAACATCTGGAATTGACCATTTATTAAGTGATTCCATTAAGACGGAAATTCCGTCAATCTAGCATTCTTAATCTTTTTACTCGTATTACGAGTCATAGCAAAGGTTGAAGCAGAAACTAGTTCTGACATGGGGTGTTCTTACGGATATTTTATCATGCTTTACAAGTAACATAGGGATAAAGATATATGATTTTCCTTTCTTCGCTACTATTGATAAATATTGAGTACTTAAAGCCAGTTTTTGCATGTTTAAACATAATCAATAATCTATGAGAGTAAAATTACTGAATTATTATAGCCAGCTTCAATTTGTTTAGACATAAGAAATGTTTCATGAGAGCAAAGTCACCAGACAATGATTCACAGCCCTAACGGCATCTCACCTCAGCGGGACTTACAACACGACTACGGTGACCACCAACCCCCACATCCACATGCTTATGGACAAACAAATAAAACATTCTAAATCTGAAGATTAACAAATAGTAATCAGAAACACCACTCTCAGGTTTTTATGATTATCATATTTATTGATTATAGAAAAACAAGCCAAAACAATCCGAATCATAAGATCCGCAATTCATACTCAAGTGGATATATATATATATATATATATATATATATATATATATATATATATATATATATATATATATATATAATAAAACAGGGATGTTATCATGGGTTTTTGGATAAGAGTTTTTGGATAAGAGAAATTGGATAAGAATTTGAATTGTATTTGGGTTATAAAATGAGGGATGTTATGATGAGTTTTTAGATAAGAGATATTGGATAAGAGAAATTGGATAAGAGGTTGAATAGTAGGGTATAAAAATGAGGGATGTTATATGAGTTTTTGGATAAGAGATATTGGATAAGAGAAATTGGGATGATGTTTGAATTTTGGGGGGAAACCATTAATTAGGTTCTTTGAAATTATTTTGGGGGGACTTTTCAAAAATTCGGCCCTCTCATCACGTACTCCCAGTCACGGGCCCCTCTTCAGCCCCCATCTTGCGTTCCTTCCTCTCCCTCTTCATCCCCAACTCGAGAAACCCTCCAACCTCACAACGCTCCCAGCGCTCCGTTGATCACGCGCCTCCCTCTCCAATCTCATCATCGTCCTCAGCCTCCGTCTCCATTCTCTCACGAACCCATAAAAACCCTAAATCGCGATAGCCCATCATCGCCCCCAGCCTCTGTCCCCATTCTCTCACGAACCCATTCTCTCGCGACAGCGCACCCTCCCCCTTGCGCTCCCCTCCCCTCTCCTCTCAAACTTTCCGATCAACTCCTTAAATCGCGGCAACCTTTCTGATCATCGGCCTTCGATTTACCAACAAATAGGGTTTCGAAGCAAGGTGAGATCTTGGGTTTGTGTTAAGTAATTTTGTGTCAATATTGCTTAATTTAGGGGTTTAGTGGTTTTTTTTGAAATGGGCTTTTGTTAGGATGATGATTTCTTGCAGAAATTTTGCTCATTTTTATCGGTGTTGAAAATTCTAGGGTTGGTATTTGAAGATATCTTCAGAAGAGGATGATGAAGACGATGATCTTGAATCCTAGAGGCAGAGCTTTCGGCCATTGGTTAAGTTCATTAGTTCATTTCTCTGCTCAATCAATCTCAACCTAATCACTTGGGATTCCAACGTTAACTCGGTGTTGATCGCAGTAGCAGTAGCATCATCATCATGGCTCTCCAACATCAAGGTGGCTTTCAATAATTTGATTGGAATCACACTAACCGAATTCGAAGGGTGAGATCCAATATCTTATTATCCAATGTGCAATAATAATCTTGGAAAAACCCTGTAAATCCTCATGCTTACATTCGAAATTTAGATTTGAAAAAGTACTTTCTTAATGCAGGTTATATACATAAGCCTTTTTTCAAAGCATTTCATTAGATGAAGACTTCATTATGCTTATTTAATTTATTTATTTACTTATTCGCATCTATCTTGAACTGGGGTGCTTGGGTAATTTTCCGATGATCCAAAGCTAAAATCGAATGTTTATGTTGATTGTTGAGGAAAGTTATGAAGACATAAGACACATGGACCACTAGGGAATTCAAGGGCATTAATATCTTCCACATGGATATGAAACCTATTGGAGGATGGTGGCTAACCTGGTCAGATGATAATAAATTTTCTAAGATAATTCAGAAGGGTCATCACTCACTGTGTCAATTATCCATAAGCAATGTTTAATAATAGCTGATGTAGCATGTATTAGATAATATATATGATGCGTAAACAGTAAAATTTAAGACATATCCGGATGTGAAGGTAGTTCAGAGATGTTCCAATTAATTTACATGTTCAGATATGAAAGTAACTCTATTATGATTAACCATTTCATAAGTCTCTCCAAGGATGGGATTAAAAGGCTTCCATGTACGATGATAGGCATAGTAGACGGATATCGCCCATGAAGCTACAAACAAGAACCATATTGTTCTTTTGACACGTTGTTCCATGACAAATTTACACAAGAAGAAGTACCCAATTGATTTACTTACATGTATAGACCAATCGCATGTAAGGGTCTTCACATTCATCTGCCAGATTTAATAGGTGAGAATACTCCACCAACTGTGGTAAAGAATAGTATTAGAGACCAAAACATTTTGTGCTGACAACAGCATCAAAAGCAGTGTATAAATGAAACACCCTTTTTGGAGCCGAAATACTTTCCATCCTAGCATAATTTGGAGAAGTCATTTTGCCTAACTATTGAATTGATTGGGCACTGCACAGACAATCTCCTCCAAACTATAGGGTAAACAAAAGCATCCGGCTAAGCAGTTCCTATGCTTTGTTAATAACACATTAAATAATGTCAACATTTGATTGGTAATTAAACACAAGTAGGAAACAGTCTGATATGCCAAACACGTAAAGGCCTTTCAGGAAACTGCTTTTTAAAAAAGCATCGAAAGAAATATGACAAGATAATCATTGTATAAATATCTAGATTAATATACAGAAAATATACATCTGCCATTTTTTTGAAGCATTGTCATTGGCTTAAGAATTATGACTGGAAATGTCATCATGGTGGTAACATCAGATCCAATAAACTTTTGCATCATCTTCCAGTAGATATCCTTATCATACAGACAGACAAAATGAGGGTGGGGAATCCAAATCAGCATGAATGAGCACATGCTTAGATACAGATAGTGTTGTATTACATAAATAAAATTAGTATAATAGAATGCTACCAAATTCAGTAACATTTGACATATTCTATTTATAAAAGCGTTTGGTTGATATGACCTAATCAACTACATTGTTAATCTTATAGTTTTTCAAGATTCTCATATATTGTGTGATAGAATGGAACTGGTACTGTGAACTCTAGGTTACAAGTAGGTTTCATGAAATGGTAACATATTTGCCGCCTGTTATTGATGGATTCCAAGGGGCTTTGATTTTTACCAAAGAATGACATGGATGTGTTTATTAATAGGTTTAAGAATTATTTTATTGAACATGGTAGTTTCATCCTAAATACAACTTTATTTATTATACAAAATTCATGTGCTTGGGAGGTTTTCGAAATGTTGAAAACTAGAATTTTTGTCAAAAAAGTAACGGCTGTATCACACACAAGGATCATTATATATATAAGATTAAAAAATGAAATTTTTTATTTATGTTGATAGGAAGCTTCAGTAGACAGGTTTTGCTATATAGAAGTTTATGGCCGAAAGAAAGTCATCATAGAAATTGATAGCTTTAAAATAAATAAGGATAAATGAAGCTGATAGACTGTGCTATTGACATTCTGCTCTCTTTGTTTGTTGATATGACCTAACTGAACACTGTAGCTTTTTTATGATGGGGTCTGTGATTGAGAGATGATTCTAATCTATGAACATAAGTTTGATAGCGTTTTCTTTTACATGTTCCTTCGTTGCAAGGCAAGATTTGGTGTGATTGACAATACTGCTACATGGTTTTGTAGGATGATTCAGAGATCGTTGCCATGATCAAAGAACTTTTAGAAACTCAGATTCGACATGTGGTTCAAGTTGATGGTGGTGATATTGAATATCGTGGATTCGACGAGTACCTCACTTACTCTTTTCTCATGGATACGATTGCATCCAAAATTTGTTCATATTGAATACTAAATTTGCTTGGACCGTCTTCACTATCAAACTGTCGTTCTAACGCTTTTACAGTTTTATGACATTTTGTTCATTGCAGCAAGAAAATCGCATTATAATATACATCTTCACTTTTCGCCGCATGTCTATTTATCAGTTATAACGGGAAAAATGAAGGACTATAAGTAAGGTATATTTGCACCATCTACCTTTCCCCAAATTTTTGCTCCTTTTTACCTGGTCATTAGTGTCATTGGGGGTTTTTATGAAATGAAATGCTTAATTTCTGTCTTAATTGTTGTTATTTGAAACCTATTCATAGATTAGGAGAAGGTATGACCATTAGAAGAATCGTCTCGGAGAAGGGGATGGTATGTGTCGAAAGCAACGATTTGGAGGGACTTTAGTAAGAAAAGTTGATGCTTATTGTTTACTTACTTTTTCCTATGTTGCTTTCTTTCGATTTTCTTTGGATGTAATTGGAGGTAATTGTAATTGGGATTAATCGACTATAATATCACAACAACAATTTCAGAGCAACGGAATAAAACATATTGCTTGCTTTTGATTTTCTTCGGCTGGATTCGGTTTTACTATCATAAACTGAATTTGGGTTTTTTTGTTAGTAATTGAAGGGGGATTGCTTGATAATCCTGTTGTGATCATTGCAATTTCCACTTCCTCTATGTTTCATGCCACCTCTGGTTTTCAAGTTAGTAATTCAAAAGATCCCAAGTTCTCTTTGACTGAGTTTTTTCAGCTCGTCTGTTGATATTTGAAATTGCAGTTTTTCATTTTCAAGGTGTACCCCTTTACTCCTTGGTACCAAGCAATGAAGGGTCAAAGGAAACTAACCCTTCGGAAACCAAGTCCACGAGGACCGTGATTTCCCAACATAATCATCATTCAAAATAATATCATTTATAAACGATTGCACATACAAATTCTTATTATGCGTGCTTGTGTTCTTCGGACCCCAAATGGTGTATGTCTTGGGAGTCCTAATCCTATTGGGAACATGCTCACGTTGTTGATTTCTATGTGATGCATGTCGTGGGTAAGCATATGGCATGCGATGCAATGGTGCATGATGATAATTATTCATATGAGAATGAGGATGAGCATATGAATGTGGAGGAACACGTGCATGAGTGTGTCTCACATGGTGTGCACGTGCTCGTGGATGCGGAGCACAGAAATCATCATACGTGCTAACATGTGGGTTAGGATGTGTGTTCCTACGTGGCATGGTATACATGAAAGCATGACCCTTCTTTGGAGGTCCACCCAAATTGGGTTTCTTTCCAAATGGGGGTGTGTTCCTAGCGGAAGCACTATTGGTAGAAGAACTACCTATGAAGTGTTTACTTCCACTAGTAGAAGCATCGAAAGATGGCCTAACAAAGGTGGCGGATGATTTGGATGAATCTCCCATCTTATACCCCAAACCAATGTGATGGTTGGCCGGAGGTAAGTCATTTAGGATATTATCCAACTTGCCCTTACCTTTGTTGAATTCATGAATTCGGCCTAATGTGCTCTCATGCTTCTCGGTGAGAGAATGCAAAGAAGCATCCAAAGTGGACACTTGCAATGCGAGTGCACAAACACGTGACTTGAGATTTTTATTCTCAATACTCAAAGTTGAGATTTGAGACGTCAAATCCGCTATCACATGTTCATCCGAATCCTTGATTTGAACATGCTCAAGTTGAGATTTGAGATTTACAATCTCATTTCTCAATTCTTCAACAACGGTGTCGTTGTTGACAATGCAAGGCTTAGGCGAGTTTTTAAGACTATCTAATTCATTTTTAGTCTTCATAAACTTAGTAGCCATATTAGAAAACTTATTCCAAAGTTGTTCGTTGGCTAATCTAAGTTCATCATTGGTTACCTCTTCGCCTTCATCCTCGCTTCCATCCTCGTTTTCATCGGAGGAAGTCTCTTCATCACGATCCTCTTTTCCCATGAAGCACGTGTGTGCTTTCTACACTCTTTCATCGTCCGACTCTCCACTTGAGGAGTCGGAGTCGGTGAAGATACCTACAAGTCCTTTCTTGTGTTTTCTCGACTTATCGTGCGTGGATGCCTTCCACTTCCCCTTATGTTTGTAGAGAGGACAATCCGGCTTGATATGTCCTGGCTTTTGCATTTATAACACACGGGAGTAGAAGCATTAGTCGAAATAAATTTTGATTTACGATTCAACTTACCTTGTCGGAAGAATCGGATGAACTTCTTTGCCATATCGTCCAAAGCTTCCATGTCCAACTCATCGTCTGCTTCTTCTTCCGAATCTTCATCATCGGTAGATGGAGCGGCCTTGTATGCAATCACCCTTTTCTTAGGCTCGTCTTGCATTAAGTACGACTTCATCTTTTCTTTCATCATGAGCTTGCTATTCTTGCGTACCTCGTATGACATCAAGGTACCCATTAGTTGAGTAACCGTATAAGTTTTCATGTCATTACCTTCCTCGATGGCGAAGGTACGCTTCTCCCAACAAGAAGGAAGTCCATCGATTATCTTCGAGACTTTCTCCTTTTAGGTGTAGGTCTTCCCAAGAGCTTCCAACTCGTTTATGATGTCGACGAATCGAGCATAATACTCTTTCATCTTTTCATCCTGCAGCATATGAAATAATTCGAAATCTTTATTCACGACCACGAGTTTAGAATCTCTTACTCGACTCGTCCCTTCATGTAAGATGAGGAGGGAGTTCCATATTTGATATGCACGCTTACATGTGCATATCTTATTGAAGTCCTCGGGCTCAAATGCGCATTGCAAGGCGTTCATTGCCTTGGCATTACTTACCTCCGCGGAGACCTCCGCGGGAGTCCACTTTGCGAAATCTTGTTCGGAGGGCTCGACGTACTCATTCATCGTGGCTCTGCAAAGTGAAGCACTCTGAAGGAACGTTTCCATTCGGCATTTCCAGTACCCGTAGTTGGTACCATTGAAGGAGGGAGGCCTAGATGACGATTGCCCTTCCAAGACTGAAGAAACTCCTTGACGATCCTTGAAGACGCTGTAGTCGTTGTTCGTCATAGCTTTGAACTTGTAGCTTTAACCTTGGCTTTGATACCAATTGTTGTGCCCTGCTAAGCTACTGCACACGTACTAGAGGGGGGGTGAATAGTACTTAAAATAATTAAGAGAGTTATTCCTAACTATTGTGCAATGAACAAACGATAATGCGGAATTAAAAAACAACAACAGGAATTAAAACATACGCAAACAAAGTATGTTACTGGGTTCGGATCCACCCAAGTCTCCCCGACTTGTTCCCGGTGATCCTACGTCCCAACCACCCGGATCCCCTCCGGATACTTGAGTTAGAAACCCTAACTCAAGATTTCCACTAACCCACTTGCGGAAACCCCACAAGTGCAATCGACCTACAATCGATGTCCGTGAATCCCACAACCCGGGATCACGCAAACTCTCACAACCGAGAGTGTACAACAATTCAAAGAAATGAAATGAAATAAACACTTACCTACAAAATCCTATGCCTTGAGTAAATCTTACCAAATTAGGGCAAGGAGGGATTTTGAGGAAGATGATGCCACCAAACCCTAGCTTCAAGAAGATGACCAGCAATGGAAGCCTAGGGTGGAGTATGGTGACTTGAATCAAGCTCTTGGCTTGAGAAGCTCACAATGGAGAGAATCTCTCTTGAGGAATTAGGGCTCAAGGTGTTGAGGGAGCGATTCTTGTGAGGGAGAGGGAGCTTTGAAATAGCTTGGGAGAGCTCTTCTCTTAGGTCTGAAATTGCTTGGAAATAGGACCTCTAACCTTGCCTCAAACGAATCAGGTTTGTATTTATAGAGGCAAGGAAAATCGTGTTGGAAAAGATCCCAACGGCTCTATTCTGAACCAGACTAGTCGGTCAAAGAAGGATCACTGACCGACTAGTTCAGCAACTAGTCGGTCGGTGATACAACGTAGACCGACTAACAGTTGAACAGCCAAAAGGTCGAAGTACAGGAGATGACAACTAGTCGGTCTAAGAAGACTTGCCGACCGACTAGTTCCACAACTAGTCGGTCGATGAATGATCTTTGACCGACTAACAGTCGAAATAGAGTAGGTTGACTTCAAGATGAATTAGTCGGTTTAAGAACAAATGCTGACCGACTAGTTTCTCAACTAGTCGGTCGACAAACGTTCTTTGACCGACTAACTCGAAACAGTAACTCAAGCTGTACAGAGGCAAGCTCAACTAGTCGGTCCAAGAAGGATTCCTAACCGACTAGATCGTCATCTAGTCGGTCGGTGACTCTTCTTTGACCGACTAATTGATCAACCTGGAATGAGCTGAATTTAGCAAGGCATCTAGTCGGTTCATGTAGAGTTGCTGACCGACTAGATCGTCATCTTGTCGGTTGGTGACTCTTCTTGAACCAACTAACATGCACTCGAAGCCGAGGGAAGAAGCGATAGCTTCGGGAAAGTTTCTAATGGCTTCTATGATAATCCTAGCTCTAAGATATGAGCGAAATGCAGTTTATAATGTAAGTCCTACTCAAGGCTTAACATTCTAATCTATGAAGCTAGAAGACTATAAAATAAACCTTACGAGCCGTCTTCAAAGCTTCAATCTTCATTCTTCTAGACCTCAATATTGCTCCTTGAGCTTCAACGAAGCTTCAGGCACATGAACATGCGTATTGAGAAATCTTGAGATGTCGCTTTTGATGTACGTGGTATTTTGGCGACGATCTCCATAACTGCGCTCACAAATAAGTTAGTATACATTATTTATGTTTGCTCATCATCCAAAAAGCAAATCCGGGGAATCAATACACAACACATAGGCTATAAAAATCATATCATTTAATAAAAAGTTTTATATCTTCCATAAATTATAGAAAATAGCACTGAGATCAAAAAAATCCATTAAAATGTTCGTTGGAACTTGGAGGTCGACATCTTCAACTGAAAAAAATAAGAGCAGACAAAATTAGGCTATAAAAATCATATCATTTAAAAGCAAGATTCATATCTTATAGAAAATGTAGAAAATATCACAGGGCTCAGAAAATTCTGCAAAAATATTTGTTGGAACCGGGAGATCGTCATCTTCATTTGAAAAATAGAGAAGATAAAATAAGGCCAAAAATCATATT
Source organism: Scilla litardierei (assembly GCA_030789695.1). Classification (NCBI taxonomy): domain Eukaryota; kingdom Viridiplantae; phylum Streptophyta; class Magnoliopsida; order Asparagales; family Asparagaceae; genus Scilla; species Scilla litardierei. Next base: position 38,646,456 of record CM061130.1, on the reverse strand, counting down.
ATTTCATAAAAAGATCATATCTTTCTCAAAATGTAGAAAAACAGACTCAAGCTAAGGAAAATCCGCAAAAATGTCCATTGTAACCGGGAGATCGCCATCTTCAACTGAAAAAATAAGAGAAGACAAACGTGGGCTATAAAGATATATCATTTATCAAAATGTAGAAAATAGCACCAAACTTATAAAAATCCGCAAAAATAACCTTTCGAACATGGAGATCACATCTTCAACTGAAAAATAAGAAAAGACAAAATAGGCCAAAAATCATATCATTTAATAAAAAGATCCATATCTTTAAAAAAAATTAGAAAATAGTCCATATTTCAGAATAATACGCAAAATGTCCATTTGAAACGGGAGATCGCTATCTTCAACTGAAAATAGAAGATAACAAAATTGAGCCAAAAAAATCATATCATTTAATAAAATGATCCATAACTTCTCGAAAATGTAGAAAATAAACCCGAACTCAGAAAAATCCCCAAAAATATCCATTGGAATTGGAAGATTGCTATCTTCAACTGAAAAATAAGAGACGACAAAATTATGTTATAAAACTCATATTATTTAATATGAAGATTCATATTATAAAAATATAGAAAATAGCCCGGAGCTCGAAAAAAACCACAAAAATTAGAAGTGGAAAATCGCCATCTTCAAATTAAAAATAGAAGAAAAAATTAGGACCAAAAATCATATCATGTCATAAAAAGATACATATCTTCCAGAAAATGTAGAAAAATAGTCTCAAGCTAAGAAAAATCTATGAAAATGTTTTTTGAAATCGAAAGATCGCCATCTTCAACTTAAAAAATAAGGAAATACAAACATAGGCTATAAAAATCATAATATTTAACAAAAAGTTCTATACCTTCCGTAAAATATAGAAAATAACACCGAGATCAAAAAATACACAAAAATATCTGTCGAAACCGAAAGATCGTCATTTTCAACTGAAAAATAAGAGAAGACAACATTAGGCTATAAAAATCATATCATTTAATAAAAAGATTCATAACTTTCCGAAAGTGTTGAAAATAGCCCGGAGCTAAGAAAAATCCAAAAAAATGTTCGTTGAAATAAAGAGATCGTGATCTTCAAATAAAAAATAAGAGAAGAAAAAATTAGGTCAAAAAACATTTCATTTAATAAAAAGATCCATAACTTCTCGAAAATGTAGTAAAATGATACGAGCTCAGAAAAATCGACCAAAATCTTCGTTGGAACTGGGATATCACCATCTTTAATTGAATAATAAAAGAAGACAAAATTAGGTTATAAAATTCATATCATTTAATATAAAGATTCATATCATACAAAAAAGTAGAAAATAGCTCAGAGCTTAGAAAAGTCCGAAAAAATGTCCGTTGGAACCGGGAGATCGCCATCTTCAACTTAAAAATAAAAGAAGACAAAATTAGGCCAAAAATTATATCATTTAATAAAAAGATACATATCTGCCATAAAATGTAGAAAATAACACCGAGCTCGGAAAAATCTGCCAAAATATCCGTTGGGACCGGGATATGATAATATTCAACTAAAAAAGAGAAGACAAAATTTGGCCCAAAAATCATATAATTTATTAAAAAAGATTCATATTTTCTAGAAAATGTAGAAAAATCCCAAAGCTAAGAAAAAATTGCAAAAATGTCAGTTGGAACCAGGAGATCGCCATATTCAACTGAAAAATATGAGAAGACAAAATTAGGCTGCAAAAATCTTGTCATTTAATACAGAGATGCTTATTTTTAATAAAATGTAGAAAATATCTTGGAGCTCAGAAAAATCTGCAAAAATGTTCGTTGGAACTGGAAGATCGTCATCATCAGTTAAAAATAAGAGAAGAAAAAATTAGGATATAAAAATCATATTATTTAATATAAAAATTTGTATCTTCCAGAAAATGTACAAAATAGCCCCGAGCTCAGAAAAATCCGCAAAAATATTCGTTGGAACCGGGAGATCGCCGTCTTCAACTGGAATATAAGCGAAGATAAAATTAGGCCAAAAACAGATCATTTTATAAAAGATCGTCATCTTCAACTGGAAAATAAGAGAAGAAAAATTTAGTCTATAAATACATATCAATTAATGAAAAGATCCATATCTTCCATAAAATGTAGAAAATAGCACCAAGCTCAGAAAATGATATGTAAAAATCTTATAAGATAAAGATGGCGATAACCCTGTTACAACGACATTTTTATAGATGAGATGGCGACATCTCGATTCCGAATTTTTTCCTCTTTTATATTTCAGTTGAAGGTGGCGATTTCTCGGTTTCAACGGACATTTTTTGGCCTAATTTTGTCTTCTCTGATATCATTTAAGACAACCCAGAGCTCAAAAAATCCACAAAAGTGTCCGTTTGAACTGGGAGATCGCCAATTTTAACCGAAATATAAGAGAAGACAAAATAAGGTCAAAAATCATATCATTTAATTAAAATTTCACCATCATCAACTCGAAAAAAGAGAAGACAAAATTAGGCAAATATTGAAAATAGCCTCGAGCTTAGAAAAATACGCAAAAATTTCAATAAGAAACGGGAGATCACCATATACAATTGAAAAACTAGAGAAGCCACAATTAGGCCATAAAATCGTATCATTTAATATAAAGATTCATATCTTATAGAAAATGTAGAAATATCCCAGAGCTCAGAAAAATCTGCAAAACTATCTGTTGGAATATTTTCTACAATTCATGTACGATATGAATCTTTATATTAATGATATGATTTTTATAGCCTAATTTTATCGTCTACTTTTTTCGTTGAAGATTGCAAACTCCCGGTTCCAACAGACATTTTTGCATATTTTTATTAGCCACAGAATATTTTCTACATTTTATTTAAGATATAAATATTTCTATTAAATGTTATGATTTTATTGCCTAAGTTTGTCTTCTCTTATTTTTAGTTGAAAATGGTGATCTCCCGGTTCCAACGGATATTTTTGCATATTTTTTGAGATCTAAGATATGTTCTACATTTTCTAAAAGATCTGAATCATTTTATTAAATGATATTATTTTTGGCCTAATTTTGTCCCCTCTTATTTTTTTATTAAAGATGGTCATCTTTCGGTTCCAACGGATATTTTTTTTGGAATTTTTTGAGCTCGTGTCTATTTTCTACATTTACTAAAGATATGGAACTTTTAATCAAATGATATAAT
>CM061130.1:38624333-38642775 GCA_030789695.1 Scilla litardierei | reverse complement strand
ATATCTCCATGTTCAACTGAAAATAAGAGATGACAAAATTAGGCTACAAAAATCATATCATTTGATAAAAAGATCCATATATTCAATAAATGGTGAAAAATAGCCATAAGCTCAGAAAAATCCGCAAAAATGTCCGTCGAGAGATCGTCCTCTTCAACTGAAAAATAAGAGAAGGAAAAAGTTTGCTTTAAAAACATTCATTTAATAAAAAGATCCTTATATTTCATAAAATATAGAAAATAGCACCGAGCTTCTAAAAATCCACAAAATTGTTCTTGGAACCGGGAAATCATCATATTCAACTTAAAAATATAAGAAGACAAAATTAGGCTACAGAAATTTTGTCATTTTTAATAAAGAGATTCATATCTTTAATAAAATGTAGAAAATAGCCTGGAGCGCAGAAAAATCCGCAAAATTGTCCGTTGGAACTGGGAGATCACCATCGTCAATAGAAAAAATAAGAGAAGAAAAAAACTGGATAGAAAAATCATATCATTTACTATGAAGATTCTTATCTTCCAAAAAGGTACAAGATAGCCCCAAGCTCAAAAAAATTGCAAAAATGTCCGTTTGACCCGGGAGATCGCCATCTTCAACTGAAACATAAGAGAAGCCAAAATTAGGTGAAAATATCATATCATTTAAAAAATGATACATATATCCCAAAAAGTAGGAAATAGCCCGGAGATGAGAAAAATCCGAAAAAATGTCAGTTGGAATTGGGAGATCGCCATCTTCAACTGGAATATAAGAGAAGACAAAATTAGGGCAAAAAATCGTATCATTTAATAAAAAGATCGCCATCTTCAACTAGAAAATAAGAGAAGACAAGTTCAGGCTTTAAACTAATCTCAATTAATAAAAAGATAAATATCTTTCATAAAATGTAGAAAATAGCAACAAGCTCACAAACTGATAAATAAAAATCTTATCCGTTGAAGATGGCAATATCACAATTACAACAGACATTTTTAAAGATGAATATGGCGATTTTTCTGTTTCAATAGACATTTTTGTCCTAATTTTGTCTTCTCTGAAAAAGTGAAAAATAGGCCTGAGCCAAGAAAAATCAGCAAAAATGTCCGTTACAACAGGGAGATAGCCACCTTCAACAGAAATATAAGAGAAAACAAAATAAATTCAAAAATCATATCATTTATTAACAAATCGCCATTATCAACTGGAAAAAGAGAACACAAAATTAGGCAACAAAACATATAAATTAATATAAAGATCCTTATCTTCCAGAAAATATAGAAAATTGCCCCAAGCTTAGAAAAATACGCAAAAATTTCAGTTGGAAACGGGAGATCGTCATCTTCAACTTAAAAATTGGGGAAGAAGACAAAATTAGTCCATAAAATATATAATTTAATATAAAGATACATATCTTACAGAAAATGTAGAAAATAGCCCATAGCTCAGAAAAATCCGTAAAAATGTCCGTTGGAACATGGGGATTGCTATCTTCCTCTAAAAAAGAGAAGACAAAATTAGGCCCTAAAAATAATATCATTTAATATACAGATTCATATCTTAATAAAAATTTAGAAAATAGCCCAGAGCTCAGAAAATCTGCAAAAATTTCCTATGGAACAGGGAGATCGCCATATTCAACTGAAAAATAAGAGAAGACAAACTTAGTTTATAAAAATCTTATCATTTAATAAAAATCCATATCTTAAATAAACTGTAGAAAATAGTTTCGAGTTAAGAAATATCCGCAAAAATGGCTGTTGCAACCGGGAGATCGAAATCTTCAACCGAAAAATCAGAGAAGACAAAATTAGACCATAAAATCCTAGCATTTAATATAAAGATTCATATCTTCCAGAATATGTAGAAAATAGCCTGGAGCTGAGAAAAATCCGCAAAAAATTCTGTTGGAACTGAGAGATCACCAACTTTAACTAAAAAATAAGAGAAGACAAACGTAGGCCATAAAAATCATATCATTTAATAAAAAGTTTCATATCATCCATAAAATAGAGTAGATAAAATTCGGCCAAAAGCATATTATTTCATTAAAAGATCCATATTTTTCTGAAAATTTAGAAAGATAGACTCAAGCTAAGAAAAATCAGCAAAAATGTCCATTGGAACCGGAGGTCGCCATCTTCAACAGAAAAAAATAAGAGAAGACAAACGTAGGCTATAAAAATATATCATTACGTCAAATGTAGAAAATAGCACCGAGCTTATAAAAATCCGCAAAAATATCCGTCGGTACAAGAAAATTGGGCCAAAAATCATTTGATTTAATAAAAAGATCCATATCTTCCAGAAAGTTTAGAAAATAGTCCCTAGGCCAGAATAATACGCAAAATGTCAGTTAGAAACGGGAGATCGCTATCTCCAACTGAAAAATAGAAGAAGAAAAATTAGGCCACAAATCATATCATTTAATAAAAAGATTCATAACTTCTCAAAAATGTAGAAAAATAGACCCGACCTCAGAAAAATCCACAAAATGTCCCTTGGAACTGGGAGATCGCTATCTTCAACTAAGAAAAATAAAAGATGACAAAATTAGGTTATAAAAATCATATTATTTAATATGAAAATTCATATTATACAAAAACATAGAAAATAGACTGGAGCTCAAAAAATCCGCACAAATGGCCATTGGAACCCGTAGATCGCTATCTTCAAATGAAAATAAGAGAAGACAAAATTAGGACAAAAAATCTTATCATTTCATAAAAAGAAACATATCTTCCAGAAAATTTAGAAAATTAGTCTCAAGCTAAGAACAATCTGTGAAAATGTCCGTTTAAACCGGGAGATCGACATCTTCAACTAAAACATAGGCTATAAAAATCATATTAATAAATAAAAAGTTCTATATCTTCCATAAAATGTTGAAAATAGCACTGAGCTCAAAAAATATACCAAAATGTCTGTTTGGAACCAAAAGATCGCCATCTTCAACTGAAAAATAAGAGAAGACAACATAGGATATAAAAATCATATCATTTAATAAAAAGATACATAACTTTACGAAAGTTGAAGAAAATAGCCTGGAGCTCAGAAAAATCGGCAAAAATGTTCGTTCAAACAGGGAGATCGTCGTCTTCAACTGAAAAAATAAGAGAAGAAAAAATTAGGTCAAAAAAGCATATCATTTAATAAAAAGAACCATAACTTCTCGAAAATTAAGAAAATAGTCCGGAGCTCAGAAAAATCGACAAAAATGTCTGTTGAATTGGGAGATTGCCATCTTCAACTGAATAATAAGAGACAAAATTAGGTGATAAAAATCGTAAAGATTCATATCATATAGAAAATGTAGAAAATAGCTCAGAGCTCAGAAAAATCAGAAAAAAATTTGTTGGAACCAGGAGATCGCCATCATCAACTGAAAAATAAAAGAAGATAAAATTTGGCCAAAAATTATATCATTTAATAAAAAGATACATATCTACCATAAAATGTAGAAAATAACACCGCGCTCAGAAAAATCTGCACAAATGTCCGTTGGGACCGGGAGATCTCAATATTCAACTGAAAAAAGAGAAGACAAAATTAGGCACAAAATCATATAATTTAATAAAAAGATTCATATCCTCTAGAAAATGTAGAAAAAAGTCCAAAACTAAGAAAATTCTACAAAAAAGTCTGTTGGAACCGGGAGATCGCCATATTCGGCTGAAAAATATGAGAAGACAAAATTAAGATACAAAAATCTTGTCATTTAGTAACGAGATCCATATCTTTAATAAAATGTAGAAAATAGCCTGGAGCTTAGAAAAATCCGCAAAATTGTCCCTTGGAACTGGGAGATCGCAATCATCAACTTAAAAATAAGAGAAGAAAAAATTAGGATATAAAAATCATATCATTTAATATAAATATTCTTATCTTCCAGAAAGTGTATAAAATAGCCCCGAGCTTAGAAAAATCCGTAAAAATGTCCATTGAAACCAGGAGATCGCAACCTTCAACTGAAAAAAGAGAAGATAAAATTATGCCAATAGATCATATCATTTAATAAAATGATACATATCTTCCAAAAAGAGGAAAATAGCTCGGAGCTCAGAAAATCCGCAAAAATGTCCGTTGGAACCGGGAGATCGCCATCTTCAACTGGAATATAAGAGAAGACAAAATTAGGCCCAAAAATCAAATCATTTTATAAAAAGATCACCATCTTAAACTGGAAAATAAGATAAGAAAATTCTAGGCTATAAAATTCATATCAATTAATAAAAATATCCATATCTTCCATAAAATGTAGAAAATAGCATGAAGCTCAGAAAATGATAAATACAAATCTTATAAGTTAAAGATAGCGATCTCCCTGTTACAACATACATTTTTATAGATGAAGATGGCGACTTCCAGGCTCCGAATTTTGTCATCTCTTATATTTTAGTTGAAGATGGCGATTTCCTTGTTTTAACGGACATTTTTTGGCCTAATTTTGCCTTCTCTGATATCATTTAATAAAGGATCTATATCTTTAAGAAAATGTGAAAGATAGCCAGGAGCTCAGAAAAATCCGCAAAAATGTCCGTTGGAACTGGGAGATCACCATCTTTAACTGAAATATAAGAGAAGACAAAATAAGGCTAAAAATCATATCATTTAATAAAAAGATCGCATTCATCAACTGGAAAAAAGAGAAGACAAAATTAGGCAAATAAATCATATCAATTAAAATAAAGATCATTATCTTCCAGAAAATAGCCTCGAGCTCGAAACAATACGCAAAAATTTCCATTGGAAACGAGAGATCGCCAAATACAACAGAAAAAATAAGAGAAGACAAAATTAGGCCATAAAAATCATATCATTTAATATAAAGATCCATTCCTTACAGAAAATGTAGAAAAACCCAAAGCATAGAAAAATCTGCAAAAATGTCCGTTGGAACTGGGAGATCACCATCTTCATCTAAAAAATAAGAGAAGACAATGTTAGGCCATAAAAATTATATCATTTAATATAAAGATCCATATCTTACAGAAAATATAGAAAATAGCCCGAAGCTCAGAAAATTCTGCAAAAAATTCCGTTGGGACCGGGAGATCGCCATCTTCAACTGAAAAATAATGAAAGACAAACTTAGTCTATAAAAATCATATCATTTAATAAAAGATACATATCTTCAATAAACTATAGAAAATAGTTCCTAGTTTAGGAAAACCCGCACAAATGGCCGTCTGAACATGGAGATCGACATCTTTAACTGAAAAATTAGAGAAGACAAAATTAGGCTATAAAAATCATGTCATTTAATATAAAGATTAATATCTTACAGAAAATTTAGAAAATAGCCCGGAGCTCAGAAAAATCCACAAAAATATCCGCTGAAACCATGCTATTGCCATCTTCAACGAAAAAATAAGAGAAGACAAAATTAGGCCTAAAAATCATATCATTTAATAAAAAGAACTATAACTTCACGAAAATATAGAAAAAATGCACCGATCTCAGAAAAAACCACCAAAGTATCCGTTAGAACCGGGAAATTGCCATCTTCAACTGAAAAATAAGAGATGACAAAATTAGGCTTTAAATTCATATCATTTAATATAAAAATCCATATCTTCCAGAAAAATTAGAAAATAGCCCGGAACTCAGAAAAAACTACAAAAATAAACGTTGGAACCAGGAGATCGCCATCTTCAACTGGAATATAAGAGAAGACACGTTCAGGCTATAAAAATCATATCAATTAATAAAAAGATTCGTATCTTTCATAAAATGTAGAAATAGCATCAAGCTCAGAAAAATGATATATAAAAATCTTATCAGTCGAGGATGGCGATATCCCGGTTACAACAGACATTTTTAAACATGAAGATGGCGATTTCCAGGTTCTGAATTTTGTCTTCTCTTATATCAGTAGAAGAAGGTGATTTCCTGGTTTCAACGGACATTTTTGGCCTAATTTTGTCTTCTCTGATATCATTTAATAAAACGATCTATATCTTTCAAAAAATGTGAAAAATAGCCCGGAGCTTAGAAAAATATGCAAATATGTCCATTTGAGCCGAGAGATCACCATCTTTAACCAAAATATAAGAGAAGACAAAATTAGGCCAAATCTTCTCTTATATCAGTAAAAGAAGGCGATTTCCTGGTTTCAACAGACATTTTTGGCCTAATTTTGTCTTCTCTGATATCATTTAATAAACCAATTTATAACTTCCAAAAAATGTGAAAAATAGCATGGAGCTCAGAAAAATCTGCAAATATGTCTACTGGAGCTGAGAGTTCACCATCTTTATCCAAAAAATAAGAGAAGACAAAATTAGGCCAAAAATCATATCATTTAATAAAAAGAGGGACATCATCAACTGGAAAAATGACAGAAGACAAAATTTGGCAACCAAAATCATATCAATTAATATAAAGATCATTATCTTCTAGAAAATATAGAAAATAGTCTCAAGCTCAGAAAGATACGCAAACTTTTTCGTTGGAAACGGAAGATCGCCATCTTCAATTGAAAAATCAGAGAAGAAAAATTAGGCCATAAAAATCATATCATTTAATATAAAGATCCATAAGTTACAGAAAATTTAGAAAATAGCCAGGAGCTCAGAAAAATCCATAAAAATGTCCGTTGGAACCGATCGATCGCCATCTTCTACGAGAAAAATAAGAGAAGTCAAAATTAGACCTAAAAATCATATTATATAATAAAATGAACTAAATAGCCCTGATCTCAAAAAAACCGCAAAAATATCTGTTGGAACCAGGAAATCGCCATTTTTAACTAAAAAATAAGAGAATACAAAATCTGGCTATAAAAATCATTTCATTTAATACAAAATCCATATCTTCCAAAAAATTTAGAAACCAGCCCGGAGCTCAGAAAAATCAACACAAATATCCATTGGAAAAGGGAGATCGCCATTTACAACAAAAACAATGAGAAGACAAAATTAGGCCAAAAATCATATCGATTAATAAAAAGATTCATAACTTCCCCAAAATGTAGAAAAATAGTCCTTGGCTCAGAAATATCTGCAAAAATGTCCGTTGGAAGCGAGAGATCGCCATCTTCAAGTGAAAAAAATAAGAGAAGACAAAATTAGGCTACAAAAATAATATCATTAAATAAAAAGAGTTGTATCTTCAATAAAATGTAGAAAATAGCCCCGAGCTCAAAAACTCAGCAAAAATATCTGTTGGAACAAGGAGATCACCAACTTCAACTAAAAAAATAAGAGAAGACAAAATTAGGCTATAAAAAATCATCTCATTTAATCTAAAGATACATATCTTACAGAAAATGTAGAAAATATACTTGAGCTCAGAAAAATCCGCAAAATTGTCCACTGTAACAGGGAGATTGCCATATTCATTTGAAAAAAATATGAGAAGATAAAATTAGGCCAAAAATCATATCATTTAATAAAAAGGATCATATCATCCAGAAAATGTTGTAAAAAAGCCCAAAGCAGATAAATATCTGCAAAAATGTCCGTTGGAGTCAGGAGATCGACATTTTCAATTGAAAAATAATAGAAGAAAAAATCAGGCTACAAAAATCTTGTCATTTAATAAAGAGATTCATATCTTTAATAAAATGTAGAAAATAGCCTGGAGCTCAGAAAAATCAACAAAAATGTCTGTTGAAAAAGGGAGATCGCCATTTTCAGCTTAAATATATGACAAGAAAAAAGGATATAAAAATCATATATTTAATATAAGTATCCTTATCTTCCAAAAAAGTGTAGAAAATAGACATGAGCTCAGAAAAATCCGCAAAAATGTCAGTTGAAACTATAGATCGACATATTCGACTGAAAAAAAATAAGAGAAGACAAAATTAGGCCGAAATATCATTTCATTTTATTAAATGATACATATCTTCAAAAAATGTGGAAAATAGATCGGAGCTTAGAAAAATCTGCAAAAATGTATGTTGAGACCGGGAGATCTCCATCTTCAACTGGAATATAAGAAAAGACAAATTTAGGCTAAAAATCATATCATTAATTTAAAAGATCACCATCTTCAACAAGAAAATAAAAGAAGTTTCAAATTTAAGTTACAAAAATCATATCAATTAATAAAAAGATCCATATCTTTCATAAAATGAAGAAAATATCACCAAGCACAGAAAATGATATATAAAATTTAAGTTACAACAGATTTTTTCTATGAGGATGGCAATTTTTCGTTTCCGAATTTAGTCTTCTCTTATATTTCAGTTGAAGATGGCGATTTCCCCGTTTCAACGGACATTTTTTGGCCAAATTTTGTCTTCTTTGATGTCATTTAATAAAACAATCTATATCTTATGTGAAAAATAACCCGGAGTTCAGAAAAATCCTCAAAAGTGTCCGTTGGAACCAGAAGATCGCCATCTTTAACCGAAATATAAGAGAAGACAAAATAAGGCCAAAAATCATATCATTTAATAAAAAGATCGACATCATCAACTAAAAAATATGACAAGACAAAATTCGGCAACAAAATCATATCAATTAATATAAAGATCCTTATCTTCCAGAAAATATCGAAAATAGCCCCGAGAACAGAAAAATATGCAAAGATTACTGTTGGAACCGTGAGATCTCCATCTTCAACTGAAAAATAAGAGAAGACAAAAATAGGCTATAAAAATAATATCATTTAATATAAAGATGCATATATTATAGAAAATGTAGAAATTTGACCGGTGCTCAGAAAAATCCGCAAAAATGTTCCTTAGAATCGGGAGATCGCCATCTTTAAGAAAAAAATAAGTGTAGAGAAAATTTGGCTACAAAAATTATATCATATAACAAAAATATTTATAACTTCAATAAAATGTAGAAAATAGCCCCAACTTCAGAAAAATCCGTAAAAATATCTGTTGGAACCGAGAGATCGCCATATTCAACTGAAAAATAAGAGAAGAAAAACTTAGGTTATAAAATCATATCATTTAATAAAAAGTAGCATATCTTACATAAAATTTAGAAAATAGCCCCGAGATCAGAAAAATTCCACAAAAATTCCTTTGGAAACGGGATATCACCAATTTCAACTGAAAAATAAGAGAAAACAAACTTAGTCTATAAAAGTAATACCATTTAATAAAATGAACCACGTCTAAAATAAAGTGTAGAAAATATTTCCGAGCTCAGAAAAATCTGCAAAAATGTCTGTTGAAACCGAGAGTTCGCCATATTTAAAGAAAAAAATAAGAGAAGACAAAATTTGGCCAAAACCTAATACCCTTTAATAAAAAATCTATAACTTCTGAAAAATTTAGAAAAATAGTTCTGAGCTCAGAAAAAACCACAAAAATGTCCGCTGGAACCAGGAGATCGCCATTGTAAACTGAAATTTAAGAGAAAACAAAATTAGGTTACAAAAATCATATCATTTAATAAAAAGATCCATATCTTCAATCAAATGTTAGAAAATAGTTCCGAGTTAAGAAAAATCCACAAAAATGGCTGTTGAAACCGGGAGATCGACATCCTCAACTGAAAAATCAGAGAAGACAAAATTAGACAATAAAAATCATATTATCTAATATAAAGATTTATATCTAACAGAAAATTCATAAAATAGCTCGGAGCTCAAAAAATTGCAAACTGTCCATTGGAACCAAGTGATCACTATCTTCAACGAAAAAAATAAGAGAAGACAAAATTAGGTCTAAAATCATATCATTTAATAAAAAGATCTATAACTTTTCGAAAATATAGAAAATAGCCCCCAACTAAGAAAAGGCCACAAAAATATATCCGTTGGAACCGGGAAAATGACATCTTCAACTGAAAAATAAGAGAAGACAAAATTAGGCTATAATAATCATATCATTTAATATAAAAATCCATATCTTCCAGAAAAGTTAGAATATTTGCCTGGAGCTCAGAAAAATCAGCACAAATGTTAGTTGGAAAGGGGAGAACGCCTTCAACTGAAAAAAGAGAAGACTAAATTAGGCCAAAAAACATATCATTTAATAAAAGATCCAAAACTTCTCGAAAATGTAGAAAAATAATCCCAAGCTCAGAAATTTCTGCAAAAGTGTCCGTTGGAAATGTGAGATCACCATCTTCAAGTGAAAAATAAAAGAAGATAAAATTCGGTTACAAAAATCTTATCATTTAATAAAAAGAGTCGTATCTTCAATAAAATGTAGAAAATAGCCCCAACCGCAGAAGCATCCGAAAAATATGTTAGAACCGATAGATCGCCATCTTCAACTGAAAAATAAGAGAAAACAAAATTAGGCTATAAAAATCATATTATTTAATCTAAAGATACATATCTTATAGAAAATATAGAAAATATCCCCAAGCTCAGAAAAATCCTCAAAAATGTCGGTTGGAACCGAGAGATCACCATCTTCATCTAAAAATATGAGATGATAAATTTTGGTAAAAAATCATATTATTTAATAAAAATATCCATATCTTTCAGAAAATGTAGAAAATAACCTCTAGGTCAAAAAATCAGCAAAAATGTATGTTGGAACCATGAGAACGCCATCTTTAACTGAAAAATAAGAAAAGACAACATTAGGCCAAAAATTCATTTCATTTAATAAAATGATTCCATATCTTTCATAAAATGAAGAAAAATAGCCCCAAGCTAACAAAAATCAGTAAAAATGTCTGCTGGAACACGTAGCTCGTAATATTCAACTGAAAAAAATAAGAGAAGAATAATGTAGGAAATAAAAATCATATAATTTAATTAAAAATTATTATCTTCCATAAAATGTAGAAGATAGCACCAAGCTTCGTAAATCCGCCAAAATTTTCGTTGGAACCGGAAGATCGCCATCTTCAACTGAAAAATAAGAGTAGAAAAAATTAGGCCAAAAATCATATAATTTAATAAAAATATCCAAATCTTCTTGAAAATTTAGAGGTCTGAATAATCTGCAAAAATGTCCGTAGGAATCGGAGATCGCCATCTTCAACTGAAAAATATGAGAAGAAAAATTTTGGCCAAAAAATCTTATCATTTAATTACAATATCCATAACTTTCTGGAAATGTAGAAAAATAGTTCCGAGCTCAGAAAAATCCGCAAAAAAAATGTCCGTTTGAACCTAGAGATCGCCAGCTTCGAAAAATAAGAAAAGACAAAATTAGGCTAAAAATCATATTATTTAATAAAAAGATTCATATCTTCAATAAAATATAGAAAATAGCCCCGAGCATAGAAAATTCCTCAAAAATACCCGTTGGAACAGGGAGATCGCTAGCTTCAACCAAAAATAAGAGAAGATAAAATTAGGTCAATATGATACCATTAATAAAATGATCCATATCTTTCAGAAAATGCAAAAAAAGCCCCGAGCTCAAAAACATCCGTAAAAATGTCTATTGTAACAGAGAGATCGCTATCTTCAACTGGAAAATAAGAGAAGCCAAAATTATGCATAAATCATATCATTTAATAAAAAGAGCCGTATCTTCAATAAAATGTAGAAAATAGCTCGGAGCTCAGAAAAATCCGCAAAAATGTCAGTTGGAACCGGGAGATCGCCATTGTCATCGGAAAAATGAGAGAAGATAAAATTAGGCTATAAAAATACTATCTTTTAATATATATCTTACAAAAAAATTAGAAAATAGCATGAGCTCAGAAAAACTGCAAAAATATCCGTTGGAACCAGGATATCGCCATCTTAATCTAAAAAAACAGAAGACAAGATTAGGCTTAAAATCAAATTATATAATAAAAAGATCCATATCTTCCAGAAAATGTAGAAAATAACCTATAATTTAAAAAATCTGTCAAAATATTTGTTGGAACCGAGAGAATGCCATCTTCAACTGAAAATAATAAAAGACAAAATTAGGCCAAAAAATCATATTATTTAATAAAATGTTCCATATCGACCATAAAATGTAGAAAAATTGCCTTGAACTTAAAAAATTCACCAAAATGTCAGATTGAATCGGGACATTGCCATCTACATCTGAAAAATATGAGAAGACAAATTAGGCCAAAAAATCATATTATTTGTTAAAAAGATCCGTAGCTTCCAGAAAATATAGAAAATAGCCTCAAGGTCAAAAATCTGTAAAAATGTCTGTTGGAACCAGTAGAATACCATCTTAAACTGAAAAATAAGAGAGGACAAAATTATGCCAAAAACATATTATTTAATAAAAGTATACGTATTCCATAAAAGGTAAAAAATAGCTCCAGAGTAGGAAAAATCAGTAAAAATATCTGTTGGACTGGTAGATCGCCGTACTCAATTGAAAAAAAATAAGAGAAGACAAACATAGGATATAAAAATTATATCATTTAATAAAAATATACATATCTTACGTAAAATGTAGAAAATAGCATCCATCTGCAAAAAATCCGTAAAAAATTTCGTTGGAACCGGTAGATCGCCATATTCAACCGAAAAATAAGAGAAGGCAAAATTAGGCCAAAAACCATATCGCTTAATAAAAAGATGCATATCTTCTAGAAAATTTAGAAAATAGCCCTGTGGTCAGAATAAACTGCAAAAATGTCCGTTGGAACCGGGAGATCGCCATCTTCAACATAAAAACGAGAAGAAAAATTAGGCCAAAAATCATATCATTTCATAAAAAATACATATCTTACAGCCAATGTTGAAAAATAGTCCTAAGCATAGAAAAGTCTGCAAAAATTTCCTTTGGAACCGGTAGATCACCTCCTTCACTTGAAAAAATAAGAGAAGAAAAATGTAGGCTATAAAAATCATCTCATTTAATAAAAAGATACATATCTTCCATAAAATGAAGAAAATAGTACCGAGCTCAGAAAATCAGCAAAAATATCAGTTGGAACCAGGAGATTGCCATCTTCAGCTAAAAAACTATAGAAGGCAAAAGTTGGCCAAAAATCAAATCATTTAATAAAAAGTTCCATAACTACCCGAAAATATAGGAAAAAGACCCGTGGTCAAAAAAATCCGCAAAAAATGTCGGTTGGATGGGAGATCGTCATCTTCAGCTGAAAAATAAGAGAAGACAAAATTTAGCCAAAAACTAATATCATTTAATAAAAAGATTCATAACTTCCAAAAATGTAGAAAAATAGACACGAGCTCAGAAAAATCTGTAAAACGTCTGTTAAAACCAAGAAATCGCCATCTTCAGCTGAAAAATAAGAGAAGACAAAATTAGGCTATAAAAATCGTATCATTTAATAAAAAGATCCATATCTTATGAAAAATGTATTAAATAGCCCGAAGCTTAAAAAATCTGCACAAATGTAAATTGGATTCGTGAGATCGTCATCTTCAACTGAAAAAAGAGAAGTCAAAATTGGGCCAAAAAATCATACATTTAATAAAAATATCCATATCTTCCAGAAAAGGAAGAAAAATAGTCCCAAGCTAAGAAAAATCCGTAAAAATTTCTGTTGAAACTGGTAGATCGCCATCTTCAACTGAAAAAATAGAGAAGACAAATGTAGGCTATAAAAATCATGTCATTTAATAAAAAGATCCGCATCTTTCATAAAATATAGAAAATAACACCGAGCTTATAAAAATTCGCAACAACGTCCGTTGGAACCGGGAGAGCACCATCTACAATTGAAAAATAAGAGACGACAAATTAGGCCAAAAATCATATCATTTAATAAAAGATACATATATTCCAGAAAATTTAGAAAATAGCCCAGAGGTTAGAATAATATGCAAAATGTTCGTTGGAACTGAAAGATCGCCATCGTCAACCGAAAAATAAGAGAAGACAAAATTAGACCATAAAAAATCATATCCATTTAATATAAATATCCATATCTTCCAGAATATGTAGAAAATAGACTGGAGCTCAGAAAAATCCGCAAAAATTTCCGTTGAAACCGAGAGATCGCCATCTTCAACTCTAAAAAATAAGAGAAGACAAATGTATGTTATAAAAATAATATAATCTAATAAAATTTTCTATGTCTTCCATAAATTGTAGAAAATAGCACCGAGCTCAAAAAAACTGCAAAAATGTTCATTGGAACCGGGAGATTGCCATCTTCAACTAAAAAATAAGAGAAGACAAAATTAGGCTATAAAAATAATTTCATTTAATATAAACAATCATATCTTACAGAAAAAGTAGAAAATATCCGGAGCTCAGAAAAATCCGTAAAAATGTTCGTTGGAACCAGGAGATCGGCATCATCATTTGAAAAATAAAGAAAACAAAATTTGTCCAAAAAATCATATCATTTCATAAAAAGATCCATATCTTCCAGAAAATGTAGAAAAACAGTTTCAAGTTAAGAAAAATCCTCAAAAAATGTGCATTAGAACCGGGAGATTGCCATCTTCAACTAAAAAAATGAGAGAAGACAAACGTAGGCTATAAAAATCATATCATTTATAAAAATGTAGAAAATAGAACCGAGCGTATAAAATCTGCAAAAATGTCCGTTGGAACAAGGAGATCGCCATCTTCAACTGAAAAATAAGTAAAGACAAAATTGGGCCAAAAATCATATCATTTACTAAAAAGATCTATATCTTTCGGAAAATTTAGAAAATAGTCCCGAGGTCAAAGTAATACTCAAAATGTCTGTTAGAAACGGGAGATCACTATATTTAACTTAAAAATAAAAGATGACAAAATTAGGCCAAAAAACCTTATCGTTTAATAAAAAGATCCATAGCATCTCGAAAATGTAGAAAAATTGCCCCGAGTTCAGAAAAATCCAAAAATGTCCATTGGAACCGAGAGATCGACATGTTCAACTGAAAAACAAGAGATGACAAAATTTCGTTATAAAATCATATCGCTTAATAAAACGATTAATATTATACAAAAAATATGGAAATTATCCTGTAGCTCAAAATAAATCCGCACAAATGTCCATTTGAACCGAGAGTTCGCCATCTTCAAAGTAAAAAAGAGAAGACTTAATTAGGACAAAAAATCATTTTATTTCAAAAAAAGATACTTATCTTCTAGAAAAATGTAGAAAAATAGTCTCAAACTAAGAAAAATCTTAAAAATGTCCGTTCGAACCAGGATATCGCCATCTTCAACTAAAAAAATAAGAGAAGACAAACGTAGGCCATAAAAATCATATTATTTAATAAAAAGTTCTATATCTTTCATAAAATGTAGAAAATAGCACCGAGCTCAAAAAATTTGCAAAAATGTCCGTTGGAACCGGAAGATCGACATCTTCAACTGAAAAATAAGAGAAGCCAAAATTAGGCTATAAAATCATATTATTTAATAAAAATATACATAACTTTTCGAAAATGTAGAGAATAGACTTGAGCTCAGAAAAATCTGCAAAAATGTTCGTTAGAATCAGGAGATCACCATCTTCAACTAAAAACTTAAAAAAAGAAAAAAGTTGGTCAAAAAATCATCTCATTTAATAAAAAGATGCAAAAATTCTCGAAAATGTAGAAAAATAGCCCCGAGCTCAGAAAAATCGCCAAAACTGTCTGTTGGAACGGGGAGATCGCTATTTTCAACTAAAAAAATAAGAGAAGAAACAATTAGGATATAAAAATCATATCATTTAATATAAAGATTCTCATCTTCCAGAAAGTGTAGAAAATAACCACGAGCTCAGAAAAATCAGCAAAAATGTCCGTTGGAACTAGGAGATCGCCATATTTAACTAAAAAAATAAGATCGGAGCTAAGAAAATAACATATATCTTCCAAAATTGTGGAAAATAGACCGAAGCTCAGAAAAATCAGCATGGAACCTGGAGATCGCCATCTTCAACTGGAACATAAGAGAAGACAAAATTAGGCTAAAAATCATATCATTTAATAAAAAATTGACATCTTCAACTGGAAAATAAGAGAAGACAAATTTAAGCTATAAAAACCATATCAATTAATAAAAAGATCCATATCTTTTATAAAAAGTAGAAACTTGCACCAAGCTCAATGAAAATCTTATTAGTTGAAGATGGCTATATCACGATTACAACAGATATTTTTATAGATGAAGATGGCCATTTCTCAGTTTCGAATTTTGTCTTCTCTTATATTTCAGTTGAAGACGGCGATTTCCCAGTTTCTAAGGACATTTTTGTCCTAATTTTGTCTTTTCTGATATAATTTAATAAAATAATCTATATCTTCCAGAAAATGTGAAAAATAGCATGGATTTCAAAAAAAATCAGTAAAATGTCCGTTTGAATCGGAAGATCGCCATCATCAACTGGAAAAAAAATAAGAGAAGACAAAATTAGGCAACAAAAATCATATCAATTAATATAAAGATCATTATCTTTCAGAAAATATAAAAAATAGCTCCAAGCTCAGAAAAATATGCAAAAATTTCCGTTGGAACAGGGAGATCGTCACTTCAATTGAAAAATAAGAGAAGATAAAAAATAGGCTATAAAAATCATATCATTATTATAAACATCCATATCTTACAGAAAATGTAGAAAATTGTCCGAATCTCTGAAAAATCCGTAAAAATGTCCGTTAGAACCGGGGTATCGCCACCTTTAACGGAAAAAATAAGAGAAGACAAAAATAGACTACAAAAATTATAGCATTTAATAAAAAGAAGTATATCTACAATAAAATGTTGAAAATAGCCCCGAACTCAGAAAAATCCGTAAAAATATTTGTTGGAACCGGGAGGTTGTCATATTCAACTGAAAAATAAGAGAGGATAACTTAGGATATAGAATCATATTATTTATTAAAAAGATACATATCTTCCATAAAATTTAGAAAATAGCCCTGAAATCAGGAAAATTCGCAAAAAAATTCTGTTGGAAATGGGATATCACCATCTTCAACTGAAAAATAACAGAAGACAGACTTAGTATATAAAAATCATATCATTTAATACAATGAACCACATCTTTAATAAACTGCAGAAAATATTCTCGAGCTCAGAAAAATCTGCAAAAATATTTGTTGGAACCGGGAGTTTGCCATCTTCAAATACAAAATAAGAGAAGACAACAATTAGGCCAAAAAATCATGCCATTTAATAAAAAAATCCATAACTTCCCGAAAATATAGAAAACTAGTTCCGAGCTATGAATAAGAGAAGACATAATAAGGCTACAAAATCATATCACTTAATAAAAAGATCCATATCTTTAATAAAATGTAAATAATAGTCAGAGCTCAGAAAAATCCGTAAAAATGTCCGTCGGGAGATCGTCATCTTCAACTAGATTATAAGAAAAGAAAAAATTTGGCTTAAAAAATCATATCATTTAATATAAAGTTCCATACCTTACAGAAAATGTAGAAAATATCCCGGAGCTAAGAAAAATCCGCAAAAATGTCCATTGGAACCGAGAGATCACCATCTTCATCTGAAAAGTAAGAGAAGACAAAATTAGGCCAAAAATCAATCATTTCATAAAAAGATCCATATCTTCCAGAAAATGTAGAAAATGGCCACAAGGTCAGAAAAATCTGCAAAAATGTCTATTGGAAACGGGAGATTGCCATCTTCAACTTAAAAGTAAGAGAAGATAAACTTAGGCTATAAGAATCATTTCATTTAATAAAAAGATCCATATCTTATATAACATATAGAAAATAGCCCACAGCTCAGAAAAATCCACAAAAATATCAGTTGGAACTGAGAGATCACCATCTTCATCTGAAAAATAAGAGAAGACAATTTAGGCTATAAAAATCATATCATTTAATATAAAGATTCATATCTTTAACTGAAAAATACGCAAAAATGTCCGTTTGAATCGGGAGATCATTGTCTTCAACTGTAAAATAAGAGAAGACAAAATTAGGCCAAAAAATCATATTATGTAATAAAAAGATACAGATCTTTCAGAAAAGATATAAATGAGCTCAGCGCTCAGAAAAATTCGCAAAAATGTCTATTGAAACTTAGAGATGGCCATTTTATACTGAAAAATAAGAGATGACAAAATTATGCCATAAAATCATATTATTTAATAAAATGATCCATACCTTCAATAAAATCTAGAAAATAACCCCGCGCTCAGGAAAATCCGCAAAAGTTTCCATTGGAACCGGAAGATCGTCATATTCAACTTAAAATCCCCAAAAATGTCCGTTGGAACAGGAAGATCGCTATCTTCAACTGAAAAAAATAAGAGAAGAAAAATTATGCCAAAAATCATTTCATTTAATAAAAAGATCCATGTCCTTTAGAAAATATAGAAAATAGTCTCAAGGATAAAAATCTGCAAAAATGTCAGTTGGAACTGGGAGATCGCCATTTTCAAGTAAAAAATAAGAGAAGACAAACTTGGTCTATGAAAATCATATCATTTAATAAAAGATCCATAAATGTCTGTTGGAACCGGGAGATTGCCATCTGCAAATGAAAAATATGAGAAGACAAACTTAGGCTATAATAATCATATCATTTAATAAAAAGATCCATGTCTCCAATAAAATGTAGAAAATAGACCCCAGCTCAGAAAATTCCTAAAAAGTCTGTTGGAACCGAGAGATTACCATCTTCAACTAAAAAATTTAAGAAGACAAAATTAGGCTATAAAAATCATAAGATTTAATATAAAGATTCATATCTTAC
>CM061130.1:38597842-38623833 GCA_030789695.1 Scilla litardierei | reverse complement strand
TTTGTATCTCCAGAAAATGTAAAAAATAGCCCCGAGCTCAGAAAAATCCGCAAAAATGTTCGTTGGAACCGGGAGATCACCGTCTTCAACTGGAATAAAAGAGAAGATAAAATTAGGCCAAAAACAGATAATTTTATAAAAGATCGTCATCTTCAACTGGAAAATAAGAGAAGAAAAATTTAGTCTATAAATACATATCAATTAATGAAAAGATCCATATCTTTCATAAAATGTAGAAAATAGCACCAAGCCCAGAAAATGATATGTAAAAATCCTATAAGGTAAAGATGGCGATATCCTGGTTACAACGGACAAAGTTATAGATGAAGATGGCAACATCTCGGTTCTGAATTTTTTCTTCTTTTATATTTCAGTTGAAGATGGTGATTTCCCGGTTTCAACGAACATTTTTTGGCCTAATTTTGTCCTCTCTGATCATTTAATAAAACAATACATATTTCAAGAAAACGTCAAAGACAACTCGGAGCTCAAAAAAATCCGCAAAAGTGTCCGTTGGAACTTGGGAGATTGCCAATTTTAACCGAAATATAAGAGAAGACAACATAAGGTCAAAAATTATATCATTTAATTAAAAGTTCACCATCATCAACTCGAAAAAAGAGAAGACAAAATTAGGCAACAAAAATCATATCAGTTAATTTAAAGATCATTATTTTCCAGAAAATATAGAAAATAGCCTCGAGCTCAGAAAAATACGCAAAAATTTCAATTAGAAACGGGGAGATCGCCATATACAATTGAAAAACTAGAGAAGACAAAATTAGGCCATAAAATCGTACCATTTAATATAATGATGAATATCTTATAGAAAATGTAGAAATAGCCCAGACCTCAGAAAAATCTGCAAAAATATCTGTTGGGTTATTTTCTATAATTTCTTTAAGTTATGAATCTTTTTATTAAATGATATGATTTTTATAGCCTAATTTTGTCTTCTCCTTTTTTCGTTGAAGATGGCAAACTCCCGGTTCCAACAGACATTTTTGCATATTTTTATTAGCCACAGAATATTTTCTACATTTTATTTAAGATATAAATATCTCTATTAAATGTTATGATTTTTATTGCCTAAGTTTGTCTTCTCTTATTTTTCAGTTGAAGATGGTGATCTCCCGGTTCCAACAGATATTTTTGCGTATTTTTCTAAGATCTAAGATATGTTCTACATTTTCTAAAATATCTGGATCATTTTATTAAATGATATAACTTTTTGGCCTAACTTTGTCTCCTCTTAATTTTTTTAATAAAGATGGTGATCTTCCGGTTCCAACGGACATTGTTTCGGATTTGTTTGAGCTCGGGTATATTTTCTACATTTTACTGAAGATATTTATCTTTTTATCAAATGATATAATTTTGTAGCGTAATTTTGTCTTCTCTTAATTTATTTCAGTTAAGTATGGTGATCTGCTGGTCACAACGGACATTTTTACAGATTTTTCTGAACTCGGGGCGATTTTTCTACATTTTCAGGAAAACATGGATATTTTTATTAAATGATATGATTTTAGGCCTAATTTTGTCTTCATTTATTTTTTCGTTGAAGATGGCGATCTCCCGGTCATAACAGACATTTTTATGGATTTTTCTGAGCTCCGGGATGTTTTTTACATTTTCTATATGATAAGAATCTTTTTATTAAATGATATTATTTTAATAGCCTAAGTTTGTCTTCCCTTATTTTTCAGTTGAAGATGGCGATCTACTGGTTTCAAAGGATATTTTTGCGGATTTGTCTCATCTCGGAGCTATTTTCTACGTTTTTTGGAAGATATGTTTCTTTTTATTAAATGATATGCTTTTTGCCCTAATTTTGTCTTCTCTTATTTTCAAGATGAAGATGGCGATCTCCCGGTTCCAACGAACATTTTTCGAAATTTTTCTGATCTACAGGCTATTTTTATATATTCTATATGATGTGTATCTTTATATTAAATGATAGGATTCTATAGCCTAATTTTGTCTTCCTTTATTTTTTCAGTTGAAGATGGCGATCTCCTTGTAAACACGAATATTTTTGCTGATTTCTCTGAGATCGATGTTTTTTTCTTTATTTTGTTGAATATATGGATATTTTTTATCAAATGTGATGCTTTTTGTAGCCTAATTTTGTCGTGTCTTATTTTTCAGTTCAATATAGCAATCATTCAATTCTAACAGACATTTTTGCGTATTTTTCTAAGCTAGGGGCTATTTTTCTACATTTTCTTGAAGGTATGGATCTTTTTATTAAATGAAATGATTTTTGGCCTAATTTTGTTTTCTCTTACTTTTTTTGTTGAAGATGGTGATCTCCCGGTTTCAATAGACATTTTGCGGGATTTTTCTGAGCTCCGTGCTATTTTCTACATTTTCTGTAAGATATGAATCTTTATATTAAATCTTATGATTTTTATAGCCTAATTTTGTCTTCTTAAAATTTTTAGTTGAAGATGGCAATCTCTCGGTTCCAACAGACATTTTAGGAATTTTCTGAGCTTGGGGCTATTTTCTACATTTTATTGGAGACATGGATCTTTTTATTAAATGATCTGATTATTATAGCCTAAGTTTGTCTTCTCATATTTTTCAGTTGCAGTTGGCGATCTCCCAGTTCCAACAGACATTTTATGGACCTTTTTATTAAATGATATGATTTTCATAGACTAAGTTTATATTCTCTTATTTTTTTAGTTGAAAATGGAGATCTCCCAGTTCCAACTGACATTTTTGCTGATTTTTCTGGGCCTCGAGACTATTTTCTATATTTTCTAAAAGACATGGATCTTTTTATTAAATGAAATGATTTTTGGCATATTTTTTTCTTCTCTTACTTTTTCAGTTGAAGATAGCGATCTTCCGGTTTACATTTTTTGCAGATTTTATTAAGCTCGGAGCTATTTTCTTCATTTTTATGTAAGAAATGGATCTTTTCATAAAATGATATGATTTTTATAGAATAAGTTTGTCTACTCTTTTTTTTGGTTGAAGATCGCGATCTCCCGGACGAACATTTTTGCAAATGTTTCTTAGCTTGGGACTATTTTTCAACATTTTCAGGAAGATATAGATTTTTTGATTAAATGAAATGATTTTTATAGCCTAATTTTGCCTTCTCTTTTTTTAAGTTGAAGATGACGATCTCCCGGTTCCAGACATTTTGGGGGATTTTTTCGAGGTCATAGTTATTTTCTGTATTTTCTGAAAGATAGATCTTTTATTAAATTATATGATTTTTCCAACGGACATTTTGGGGATTTTTTTGAGGTCATGGTTATTTTCTATATCTTCTGAAAGATAGATCTTTTATTAAATGATATGATTTTTTGGCCTAATTTTATCTTCTCTAATTTTTTATTAAAGATGGCGATCTCCCGATTTCAATCTACATTTTTGTGTATTTTTGTCAGCTCCAAGCTAATTTCCATATTTTCTGGAAGATATGAATCGGTTTATTAAATGATATGATTTTTGGCCTAATTTTGTCTTTTCTTATTTTCATCTTGCAGATAGCGATATCCCGGTTCCAAAGGATATTTTTGCGTATTTTTCTGAGCTACGGGCTATTTTCGACAATTTCTAGAAAATATGGATCTTTATTTTAACTGAAATGATTTAAAGGCATTATTTTTTTCCTTCTCTTATTTTTCAGTTGAAAATGGCGATCTCCCGGTTCCAATGGACATTGCGGCTTTTTCTGTGTTCCGAACTATTTTCCATATTTTATTGAAGATATGGATCTTTATATTAAATGATATGGGTTTTATGGCCAAATTTTGTCTTTTCTTATTTTTTAAGTTGAATATGATGATCTCCCGGTTTCAATGTAAACTTTTGCGGATTTTTCTGAGCGCGTGGCTATTTTCTAGATTTTATTGAAGGTA
Organism: Scilla litardierei; assembly: GCA_030789695.1. Classification (NCBI taxonomy): domain Eukaryota; kingdom Viridiplantae; phylum Streptophyta; class Magnoliopsida; order Asparagales; family Asparagaceae; genus Scilla; species Scilla litardierei. Next base: position 38,619,949 of record CM061130.1, on the reverse strand, counting down.
TGGATCATTTTACTAAATAAAATGATTTTTATGGCATAATTTTGTCATCTCTTATTTTTCAGTATAAAATGTCCATCTCTAAGTTTCAATAGATATTTTTGCGAATTTTTCTGAGCGCTGAGCTCATTTATACCTTTTCTGAAAGATCTATATCTTTTTGTTAAATAATATGATTTTTTTGCCTAATTTTGTCTTCTCTTATTTTACAGTTGAAGATGGCGATCTCCCGATTCAAACGGACATTTTTGCGTATTTTTCAGTTAAAGATATGAATCTTTACATTAAATGATATGATTTTTATAGCCTAAATTGTCTTCTCTTGTTTTTTTCATATGAAGATGGTGATCTCTCAGTTCCAACTGACATTTTTGTGGATTTTTCTGAGTTGGGGGCTATATTCTATATGTTATATAAGATATGGATCTTTTTATTTAATGATATGATTTTTATAGCCTAAGTTTATCTTCTCTTACTTTTAAGTTGAAGGTGGCGATCTCCCGTTTCCAACGGACATTTTTGCGGTTTTTTCTGACCTTGTAGATATTTTCTACATTTTCTGGGAGATATGGATATTTTTATGAAATGAATGATTTTTGGCCTAATTTTGTCTTCTCTTACTTTTCAGATGAAGATTGTGATCTCTCGGTTCCAACGGACATTTTTACGGATTTTTCTTAGCTCCGGGATATTTTCTACATTTTCTGTAAGATATGGAACTTTAGATTAAATGATATGATTTTTATTAGACAAATTTTTTCATCTTTTATTTTCTAGTTGAAGATGACGATCTCCCGACGGATATTTTTGCGGATTTTTCTGAGCTCATGGCTATTATTTAAATTTTATTGAAGATATGGATCTTTTTATTAAGTGATATGATTTTGTAGCCTTATTCTGTCTTCTCTTATTCCAAGCTCGGAACTAGTTTTCTACATTTTCTAGAAGTTATGGATTTTTTATTAAATGACATGATTTTTTGGCCTAATTGTTGTCTTCTCTTATTTTGTATTTGAAGATGGCAAACTCCCGGTTCCAACAGACATTTTTGCAGATTTTTCTGAGCTCGAGAATATTTTCTACAGTTTATTGAAGACGTGGTTCATTTTATTAAATGATATGATTTTTATAGACTAAGTTTGTCTTCTGTTATTTTTCAGTTGAAGATGGTGATATATCGTTTCCAATAGAATTTTTGCGCTATTTTTACTGATTTCAGGGCTATTTTCTAAATTTTATGGAAGATATGTATCTTTTTATTAAATAATATGATTCTATAGCCTAAGTTATCTTCTCTTATTTTTCAGTTGAATCTGACAATCTCCCGGTTCCAACAAATATTTTTACGGATTTTTCTGAGTTCGGGGCTATTTTCAACATTTTATTGTAGATATACATCTTGTTATTAAATGATATGATTTTTGTAGACTAATTTTGTCTTCTCTTATTTTTTTTCCGTTAAAGATGACGATCCCCCGGTCCTAACGGACATTTTTACGGATTTTTCTGAGCTTCGGGCAATTATCTACATTTTCTGTAATATATGGATCTTTATATTAATGATATGATTTTTATAGCCTATTTTTTGTCTTCTGTTATTTTTCAGTTGAAGATGACGATCTCTTTGTTCCAACAGAAATTTTTGCGTATTTTTCTGAGCTTGGAGCTATTTTTTATATTTTCTGGAAGATAATGATCTCTATATTAATTGATATGATTTTTGTTGCCTAATTTTGTCTTCTCATATTTTTTTCCAGTTGATGATAGCGATCTTCCGGTTCCAACGGACATTTTTGCGGATTTTTTTGAAATCCATGCTATTTTTCACATTTTCTGTAAGATATAGATTGTTTTATTAAATTATATCAGAGAAGACAAAATTAGGCCAAAAATGTCCTTAGAAACTGGAAAATCGCCATCTTCAACTGAAATATAAGAGAAGACAAAATTTGGAACCGATAAAATTGACATCTTCATCTATAAAAATATATCTGTTGTAATCGCGATATTGCCATCTTCAACTAATAAGAGTTTCATTGAGCTTGGTGCTTGTTTCTACTTTTTATAAAAGATATGGATCTTTTTATTAATTGATATGGTTTTTATAGCTTAAATTTGTCTTCTCTTATTTTCCAGTTGAAGATGGAAATTTTTTATTAAATGATATGATTTTTAGCCTAATTTTGGCTTCTCTTATATTCCAGCTGAAGATGGTGATCTCCAGGTTCCAACGAATATTTTTGCTGATTTTTCTGAGCTCCCGGTCTATTTTCCACATTTTTGGAAGATATGTATCATTTTCTTAGCTCCGATCTTATTTTTCAGTTAAATATGGCGATCTCCCGGTTCCAACGGATATTTTTGCAGATTTTTCTGAGCTCGTGGTTATTTTCTATACTTTCTGGAAGATGAGAATCTTTATATTAAATGATATGATTTTTATATCCTAATTGTTTCTTCCCTTATTTTTTTAGTTGAAAATAGCGATCTCCCCATTCCAACAGACAGTTTTGGCGATTTTTCTGAGCTCGGGGCTATTTTTCTACATTTTTGAGAATTTTTGCATCTGTTTATTAAATGAGATGATTTTTTGACCAACTTTTTTCTTTTTTTAAGTTTTTAGTTGAAGATGGTGATCTCCTGATTCTAACGAACATTTTTGCAGATTCTTCTTAGCTCAAGTGTATTCTCTACATTTTCGAAAAGTTATGTATATTTTTATTAAATAATATGATTTTTATAGCCTAATTTTGGCTTCTCTTATCTTTCAGTTGAAGATGTCGATCTTCCGGTTCCAACGGACATTTTAGCATATTTTTTGAGCTCGATGCTATTTTCTACATTTTATGGAATATATAGAACTTTTTATTAAATAATATGATTTTTATAGCCTACATTTGTCTTCTCTTATTTTTCAGTTGAAGATGGCGATATCTCAGTTCGAACGGACATTTTTAAGATTTTTCTTAGTTTGAGACTATTTTTTCTACATTTTTCTAGAAGATAAGTATCTTTTTTTTTTTGAAATGAAATGATTTTTGTCCTAATTAACTCTTCTCTTTTTTTACTTTGAAGATGGCAAACTCTCGGTTCAAATGGACATTTGTGCGGATTTATTTTGAGCTACGGGATAATTTCTATATTTTTTGTATAATATTAATCGTGATCTTAGACCGATCGAGATTACCGGCCCGCGGGACCCCTTTCGGGACACTAATAGCGGGCACATTGGGTCTGTCGGCTTATTTCTTATTAAGCGATATGATTTTATAACCAAATTTTGTCATCTTTTGTTTTTCAGTTGAACATGTCGATCTCTCGGTTCCAATGGACATTTTTGGATTTTTCTGAACTCCGGGGCAATTTTTCTACTTTTCGAGATGCTATGGATCTTTTTATTAAATGATATGATTTTTGGCCTAATTTTGTCTTCTCTTATTTTTCAGTTGAAGATGGCGATCTCCCGGTTTCAACGAATATTTTTGCTGATTTTTAAGAGCTCGATGCTATTTTCTATATTTTATGAAAGATAAGGATCTTTTTATTAAATGATACGAATTTTATAGCCTACATTCTCCTCTTAAATTTCAGTTGAAGATGGCGATCTTTCTGTTCCAATAAATATTTTTTGCGTATTTTTCTTAGCTTGGGTCATTTTTTCTACCTTTTGGAAGATATGTATATTTTAATTAAATGATAAGATTTTTTGGTCCAATTTTATCTTCTCTTTTTTAGTTGAAAATGGCGATCTCTCGGTTCAAATTTACATATGTGCGGATTTTTTTGTGCTCCGGGCTATTTTCTACAATATCTATAATATATGGATTTTATATTAAATGATATGATTTTTATAGCTTAATTTTGTCTTCTCTTATTTTTCAGTTGAAGATAGCGATCTCCTGGTTCCAAGTGACATTTTTGTGGATTTTTCTGAGCTTGGCGTTATTTTTTACATTTTCAGGAAGTTATGGATCTTTTATTAAATGATATGATTTTTTGGCCAAAATTTGTCTTCTTTATTTTTAAACCGAGGATGGTGATCACCCCGGTTCCAACGGACATTTTTTCAGATTATTTTGACCTCTGGGCTATTTTATAAATTTTCTGGAAGATATGGATCTTTTTAAATGATTTTTATTTTTGGCCTAATTTTTCCTTCTCTTATTTTTAAGTTAAAAATGGCGATCTCCCGGTTCCAACTGATATTTTTGCGGATTTTTCTAAGCTCAGTGCTATTTTATATATTTAATGGAAGTTATGTATCTTTTTATTAAATGAGATGATTTTTATAGCCTACATTTTTTTCTCTTATTTTTTTAGGTGAAGATGGCGATCTACCAGTTCCAACGGACAGTTTTGAAAACTTTTCTTTGCTCGGGACTATTTTTCTATATTTTTCTGTAAGATATGTATATTTTATTAAATGATATGATTTTTGGCCTAATTTTGCCTTCTCAATGTCGATCTCCCTGTTCCAACGAACATTTTTACGGATTTCTCAAAGCTCCCGGGCTATTTTCTATATTTTATGAAGATTTGAATCTTTTTATTAAAGGATACGATTTTTGGCCTAATTTTGTCTTCTCTTATTTTTTTAGTTGAAGATGCAGATCTCTCGATTCCAATGGACATTTTTGCGGATTTTTTTTGAGTTTGAGCTATTTTCTACATTTTATGGAACATATGGCTTTTTTTAATTAAATGATTTGATTTTTATAGCCTAAGTTTGTCTTGTTTTACTTTTAAGTTGAAGATGGCGATCTCCTGGTTCCAACGGACATTTTTTCGATTTTTCTGAGCTTGTGGCTGTTTTTCTACATTTTGGAGAAGTTATGGATCTTTTTATTAAATGATTTGATTTTTGACCTTATTTTTTCTTCTCTTATTTTTTCAGTTGAATATGTCGATCGCCATGTTTCAACGAACATTTTTGCAGATTTTTCTGAGCTTCGGGTTGTTTTTTACATTTTCAGAAAGTTATGGATCTTTTATTAAATGATATGATTTATGTAGTATAATATTGTCTTCTCTTATCTTCAAGTTGAAGATGGCAATCTTCCGGTTCCAACAGACATTTTTACGTATTTTTGAGCTCGGTGCTATTTTCTACATTTATGAAAGCTATAGAACTTTTTATTAAATAATATGATTTTTATAGCATATGTTTGTATTTTCTTACCTTGAGACCATTTTTCGACATTTTCTGGAAGATAGGTATCTTTTTATGAAATGATATGATTTTTTTCCTAGTCCTTCTCTTTTTTAACTTTGAAGATGGTGATCTCCCGGTTCCAATGGACATTTGTGTGGAGTTTTTTTTGAGCTCTGGGCTATTTTCTATATTTTTGAATAAGATGAATCTTCATATTAAATAATTTGATTTTTATAACCTAATTTTGTCATCTCTTAATTTTCAGTTGACGATAGCTATCTCCCAGTTCCAAGGGACATTTTTTACGGATTTTCTAAGTTTGGGGCTATTCTTCTACATTTTCGAGAAGTTATGGATCTTTTTATTAAATTATAAAATTTTTGGGCCTAATTTTGTCTTCTTTTATGTCTCTGTTGAAGATATCAATCTCTCGTTTCTAACGGACATTTTGCGTATAATTTTGACATAGGGACTATTTTCTAAATTTTCTGGAAGTATTGATATTTATATTAAAAGATATGATTTTTGGCCTAATTTTGTCTTCTCTTATTTTCAGTTGAAGATGATGATCTCCCTGTTCTAACGAAAATTTTTACAGATTTTTATAAACTCGGTGTTTTTTCTACATTGTTATAAATGATATGTTTTTATAGCCTATGTTTTTCTTCCCTTATTTTTTTCAGTTGAGGATGGCGATCTCCATTTCCAATGGACATTTTTCGGATTTTTCTTAGCTTGAGTCTCTTTTTATACATTTTCTGAAAGATACGGATCTTTTTACGAAATAAAATGATTTTTGGCCTAATTTTGTCTTCTCTATTTTTCAGTTGAAGATGACGATCTCCCGGTTCCGACAAATATTTTTGCGAAATTTTTCGAGCTCGGTATATTTTCTACATTTTCTGTAAGATTTGAACCTTTATATTAAATGGTAATGATTTTTATAGCCTAATTTGTTTTCTCTTATTTTTGAGTTGAAGATGGCTATCTCCCGGTTTCAACGTATATTTTTACGGATTTTTTAAGCTCGGTGCTATTTTCTATTTTTAATGGAAGATATAAATCTTTTTATTAAATGATATGATTTTATAGCCTACATTTGTCTTCTCTTGTTTTTAAGTTGAAGATGGTGATTTCTCGGTTTCAATAGAATTTTTTGTGGATTTTTCTGAGCTCAGGCTATTTTCTACATATTCTAGAAGATATTGATCTTTATATTAACTAATATGACTTTATGGTCTAATTTTGTCTTCTTTTATTTTTCAGTTGATGATGGCAATCTCCTGGTTCCAAAGGACATTTTTGCGTAGTATTCTGACCTCGTGGCTATTTTCTAAATTTTCTGGAATATATGTATCTTTTTTATAAAATGATATGATTTTTTGCCTAATTTTGTCTCCTCTTATTTTCATTTGAAGATGGTGATCTCCGGTTCCAACGAACATTTTTGCCGATGTTTATGAGCTCGGTGCTATTTTCTATATTTTATGAAAGATATGGAGTATAGCCCACACTTATCTTCTCTTATTTTTAGTTGAAGATGGCGATCTTTCGATTCGAACGGACATTTTTGCGTATATTTCTTTGCGTAGAACTATTTTTCTATCTTTTCTGGAAGTTATGGATATTTTAATTAAATGATATGATTTTTTGGCCCAATTTTCTATTCTCTTTTTTCAGTTAAAGATGGCGATCTCCCGGTTCCAACAGACATTTTTTACAGATTTTTCTGAGCTCGAGACCATTTTTCTACATTTTCGGAAAGTTATGTATCCTTTTATTAAATGATCTGATTTTTTAACCTAATTTTGCCTTCTCTTATTTTTCCGTCGAGGATGGTGAACCAGTTCTAACTGACATTTTTGCTGATTTATTTGACCTCGTTGATATTTTCTAAATTTTCTGGAAGATATTGATATTCTTATTAAATGATATGATATTTGGCCTAATTTTGTATTGTCTTATTTTTCAGTTGAAAATGTCGATCTTCCGGTTCCAACGGACATTTTTGCTTATTTTTCTGAGCTTGGTGCTATTTTATAAATTTTATGGAAGATATGTTTCTTTTTATTAAATGATATGCTTGTTATAAAATAGCACCAAGCTCAGTGCTATTTTTCTATATTTTATGAGCTCAGTGCTATTTTTCTATATTTTATGCAAGATATGCATCATTTTATTCAATGATATGATTTTTGGCCTCATTTTGTCTTCTCTTATTTTTATAGTTGATGATGGCAATCTCCCAGTTCCAACGAACATTTTAGCGGATTTTTTTAACCTCGAGGCTATTTTCTACATTTTATGGAAGAGATGGATCTTTTAATTAAATCATTTGATTTTGGCCTATCTTTTTCTTATGTTTCAGATGAAGATGGCGATCTCCCGGTTCCAACGGACATTTTTACGGAATTTTCTGAGCTATCTGCTATTTCTACATTTTCTATAAGATATGGATATTTATATTAAATGATTTGGTTATTATAGCCTAATTTTGTCTATTTCAGTTTAAGGTGGTGATCTCTCGATTTAAACGGACATTTTGCGTATTTTACTTAGCTCGAAGCTATTTTCTGTATTTTTTGGAAGATATAGTTCATTTTATTAAATGATATGATTTTTGGCATAATTTTGGCTTCTCGTATTTTTTAGTTGAAGATGGCGATCTCTCTATTCCAACTTACATTTTTACCGATTTTTCTGAGCTTGGGGCTGTTTTTTGCTTTTTCTGTAAGATATGGATCTTTTTATTAAATAGTATCATTTTTGGCCTAATTTTGTGTTCTCTTATTTTTCAGTTGAAGATGGCGATCCCATTATAGTCAGCTAGAGCAGCCATAAACCGAAAATGGCTTTAAACCAATTTTGGGCAAACGTCGGGTAATTCCAATTGAAATTTCGTGGGAATAGAGGAAACAACCGCCTATCCGCATTGAAACAACGTTTACTCTCATTTTGTCTTTATATTCCTCCTACAAGACTCCCACGAAATCCTTGTGAGTCCTAAAAATTAGAGACGGGCAGCAAAAAACTTCATAACCACATTGAAACAACGTTACGTTTACTCTCCTTTTGTCTTTATATTCCTCCAAAATTCTCACGAAATCCTTGTGAGCCCCAAAAATTAGAGACGGGCAGGAAACAACTTCCTAACCACATTGAAACAATTTTACTCTCCATCTGTCTTTATATTCCTCCAAAACTCCCACAAAATCCTTGTGAGTCCCAAAAATTAGAGACAGATGCAATTATTTGTGTGTTTAAAATGCAAGAGTAATTCTTGTAGTTTTCCTATTGAAATCGATGATGACACACTATCCGAAGGTCAGGAACGAAGATTTCGATCGTTGGAGCCCTAGAATGCTCTCCATCATCTATTAGAGTGAGGTAGGGGCTGCTAGAAACCTAAAAAAGCTTCAAACCTACTATTTTGGGCAAACATTGGGTAATTCCAATTGAAATTTCGTAGGAATAGAGGAAACAAACGCTTATCCGCATTGAAATAAAGTTTACTCACCATTTGTCCTTATATTCCTCCAAAACTCCCACGAAATTCTTGCGAGTCCCAGAATCAGAGACGGGTGCAATTGCTTCTATTAAGAATTCAAGATGAAATTCTTGTAGTTTTCTGTAGAAAACTATGGTAACGCACTATCCGAAGCTCAGGAACGAAAATCTAGATCATTTGAGGCCTAAAATGCACTCCTTCATCCATTAGAGCGAGCTAGGGCAGCCAAAACCCGAAAAAAGCCTCAAACATGCTATTTTGAGGGACTAAAGGGAACAACCTCTTCTCCACATAGAAATAATGTTTACTCTCCATTTGTTCGTATATTCCGCCCACTCCCACGAAATCCGCGCGAGTCCCAGAAATCAGAGATGTGTGCAATTGCTTGTCTTTTGAATGCATGGGTAATTTCTTGTAGTGTTTCTGTAGAAAAAAGATGGTGACGCACTTTTTGAAGCTAAGAAAAAAATATTTCGATCTTTTGAGGCCAAGAATGCCCTCCTTCATCCACTAGAGTGAGGTAGGGCTGCCAGAAACAGAAAAATGCTTCAAACCTTCTATTTTGGGCATACTTTGGGTAATTTCTATTGAAATTTTGTGGAAATAGATGAAATAACCTCCTATCCACATTGAAATAATGTTTACTATCTATTTGTCCTTATATTCCTCCAAAACTCCCACAAAGTCAATGCAAGTCCCAGAAATCAGTGACGGGTGCAGTTGCTTGTGTTTTGAGAATGCAAGAGTACATTCTTGTAGTTTTTCGGTAGAAAACGATGCTGACCACACTATCCGTAACTCAAGAACAAGTATTTCGATCGTTTGAGGCCAGAATGCCCTCCTTCATCCATTATAGTGAGCTAGGGCTACCAGAAATCGAAAAATGCTGTAAACATTCTATTTTGGGCAAACGTTGTGTAATTCCAATTGAAATTTCGTGGGAATAGAGGAAAGAACCTCTTATCCACATTGAAACAAGGTTTAGTCTCCGTTTGTCCTTATATTCCTCCAAAACTCCCCACAAAATTTATGCGAGTCCTAAAAATCAGACACGGGTGCAATTGCCAGTGTTTTGAATGCAAGAGTAAATACTAATAGTTTCTCTGTAGAAAAATGATGGTGACACACTATCCGAAGCTCAGGGACGAAGATTTCGACCGTTTGAGGCCTAGAATGCACATCCTTCATCTATTAGAGTGAGCTAGGACTGCCAGAAAACCGAAAAATGCTTCAAACCTGTTGTTTTGGGTAAACGTTGGGTAATTTCAATGGAAATTTCGTGGGAATAGTGGAAAACAACCTCCAATCCGCATTGAAATAACGTTTACTCTCCATTTGTCCTTATATTCCTCAAAAAACCCCATGTAATCCAAGCAATTCTCAGAAATCAGAGACGGATGCAATTGCTTGTGTTTTGAAAGCAAGAGTAAATTTTAATAGTTTTCCAATAGAAATCGATGGTGACGCACTATCCGAAGCTCAGGAACGAATATTTCGATCCTTTGAGGGCTAGAATGCTCTCCATCATCTATTAGAGTGAGCTATGATAGCTAGAAACTAAAAAATGCTTCAAACATGCTATTTTGGGCAAACGTTGGGTAATTCCAATGGAAATTTCATGGAATAATGGAAACAACCTCCAATCCGCATTAAAAAAAACGTTTAATATCCATTTTTCCGTATATTCCTCCAAAACCCCACGTAATCCAACCAAGTCCCAGAAATCAGAGACGGGTGCAATTGCTTGTGTTTTGAAAGCAAGAGTAAATTCTTATAGTTTTCCTATAGAAATCGATGGTGACGCACTATCCGAAGCTCAGGAACGAAGATTTCCATCATTTGTGGCCTAGAATGCTCTCCATCATCTATTACAGTGAGCTAGGATAGCCAGAAACTGAAAAATGCTTCAAACATGCTTCATTTAACCAAAATTACTTAGCGTGCACATCCGGCAAAATTGTGACCGTTTTGCATGCTGAGCAAACTGTATACATTCATCCAAAATTACGCAGCGAGTACAACCGGCAAAATTGTCACCGTTTAGCGCAATGAGTAAAACTGTCTATATTTACCCAAAATTACCCAGCGCCCCTAACAGGCAAAATTCTGACCGTTTTTGCGCGCTGAGCAAAATAGTCTACATTTACCCAAAATTACCTAGCGCGCACAACCGGCAAAATTGTGTCTGTTTTGCGTGCAGAGCAAAACTGACTAAATTTACCCAAAATTAGTCATCACGCACAACCGGCAAAATTGTGACTGTTTTGCATGTTGCGCTAAAAATGTCTACATTTACCCAAAATTACCCAGTGTGCACAACTAGCAAAATTGTAACCGTTTTGCGCGCTGTGCAAAAATGTCTACATTTACCCAAAATTGCCATGGGTGCACAACCGGCATAAATTGTGACTGTTTTGCGCGCTGGGAAAAAATGTCGACATTTACTCAAAATTATCCAGTGCGCACAGCCGGCAAAATTGTGACCGTTTTGCGCCCTGTGCAAAACAGTATACATTTGCGCAAAATTACGCACGCGCACAGCTGACAAAATTAAGACTGTTTTGCGCGATGCACAAAACTGCCTACATTTTCCCAAAAATTACCCTACGCGCACAACCGGCAAAATTGTGACCGTTTTGCACGCTGAGCAAAACTGTCTACATTTTTCCAAAATTACACAGCGTGCATAACGACAAAATTGTGAAAGTTTTACGTGCTGAGCAGAAACTGTCTACATTTCCCCAAAATTACACAGTGCTCATAACAGGAAAAAATGTGACCGTTTTGCGTGCTGGGCAAAACTGTCTACATTTACCCAAAATTACCCAGCGCGCACAACCGGCAAAATTGTGACTGTTTTACGCACGATGCAAATAATGTCTACATTTACCAAAAGTGACCCAGCGCGCACAAACCTACAAAATTGTGACCGTTTTACGTACTGACCAAATATGTATACATTTACCCAAAGTGACTCAGCGCGCAACACCAACAAAATTGTGATTGTTTGGCACTCTTAACAAAAATGTCTACATTTACCCAAAATTACTCAGGACGCATAGGCGGCAAAATTGTGACCGTTTTGCGCGCTGGACAAAACTGTCTACATTTACCCAAAATTACCAGCGCGCACACTCGGCAAATTGTGACCAGTTAGCATGCTGGACAAAAATGTCTACATTTACCCAAAATTACCCGCGCACAACACCTGGCAAAATTGTGACCATTTTGCGCGCTGAGCAAAAATGGCAACATTTACCCAAAATTACTCAGCCTACACAACTAGCAAAATTGTGACCGTTTTGCGCGCTGACCAAAGCTATCTACATTTTCCAAAAATTACCTCAGCACGCACAACCGTCAAAATTGTGACTGTTTTGCGTGCTGAGCAAAACTGTCTACATTTACCCAAAATTACTCAAAATTAACCGGCAAAAATGTGACTGTTTTGCGCGCTACGCAAATAATGTCTACTTTTACCCAAATTTACCAGTGCCCACAACTCGCAAAATTGTGACTGTTTTGCGCGCTGAGCATAAATGTCTACATTTACCCAAGCACAACCTGCAAAATTGAGACTGTTTTGCGCGCTGACCAAATATGTCTACATTTACCCAAAATTACTCAGCGCTCATAACCGGCAAAATTGTGACCATTTTACACGCTGAGAAAAAATGTCAACATTTAACCAAAATTACTCAGCACGCATAGCCGGCAAAATTGTGATCGTTTTGCGCACTGGGCAAAAATGTCAACATTTACCCAAAATTACTCAACTCGCACAATCGGTAAAATTGTGACCTTTTTGCGCGCTGAGCAAAACTGTCTAAATTTTCCCAAAATTCCTCACCGCGCACAACCTGCAAAATTGTGGTGATTTGCACGTTGACAAAAAATGTCTATAATTACCCAAAATTACTCAACGCTCATAACCGGCAAAATGGTGACCATTTTGCGTGCGGAGCAAAAATTATCAACATTTAATCAAAAGTTCCCAGCGCGCACATCCGACAAAATTGTGACCGTTTTTCATGCTGAGCAAAAGTGTCTACATTATTACCCAAAATTACAAAATAGTCTACATTTACCCAAAATTACCCTGCGCGTACAACCGGCAAAATTGTGACCGTTTTGCATGCTTAGCAAAGCTGTCTACATTTACCCAAAATTACACAGCGTGCACAGCCGGCAAAATCGTGACTGTTTTGTGCGATGCGTAAAAAATGTCTACATTTACCCAAAATTACCCAGCAAGCACACCCGGCAAAATTGTGACCGTGTTGCGCGTTGTGCAAAAATGTCTATATTTACCCAAAATTACCATGTGTGCACAACCGGCAAAAATTGTGACCGTTTTGTGCACTGGACAAAAATGTCGACATTTACCCAAAATTATCCAGCGCGCACAGCCGGTAAAATTGCGACTGTTTTGCGTCCTGCGCAAAACAGTATACATTTTGCCCAAAATTACACAACGTATACTGCCGGGAGAAGTGAGACAGTTTTACGCGCTGACCTGAACTGCCTACATTTGCCCAAAATTACCCAACGCGTACAGCCAACAAAAGTGTCAATGTTTTGTGCGCTGAGCAAAACTGTCTACATTTTCCAAAAATTACCCAGCGCGGACAAACAGAAAAATTGTGACAGGTTTGCGCACTGAGCAAAACTGTCTACATTTACCCAAAATTACACAGTGCGCACAACCGGCAAAATGTCACTGTTTTGCGTACTGGACATAACTGTCTACATTTACCCAAAATTACCCAGCGCGCACAACCTGCAACATTGTGACTGTTTTACGCACTACGCTAATAATGTCTACATTTACCCAAAGTGACCCAGCACGTACAACCTGCAAAATTATGACCGTTTTGCGCACTGAGCAAAATTGTCTACATTTACCCAAAAGTACCAGCGCCCTCCCTGAATAATTGTAACCGTTTTACGTGCTGGGCAAAACTGTCTACATTTACAAAAAATTACCAGCACGCACACCCGGCAAAATTGTGACCGTTTTGCGCGCTGGGCAAAAATGTCTGCATTTACCCAAAATTACCAGTGCACACACCCGGCAAAATTGTGACCGTTTTGCGCTCTAAATTTCAACATTTACCCAAAATTACGCAGCCCGCACAACCGGCAAAATTGTGACCGTTTTGCGTGCTGACGAAAACTGTCTACATTGTCCAAAAATTATCCAACGCGCACAACTGGCAAAATTGTTACAGTTTTGTGCGCTGAGCAAAACTGTCTACATTTTTCCAAAATTACCAGTGCGCACAACCGACAAAAATGTGACCGTTTTGCACGCTGGGCAAACTTGTCTACATTTGCCCAAAATTACCAAGCGCGCACAACCGGTAAAATTTTGACCGTTTTACATGCTACACAAATAATGTCCAGATTTACCCAAAGTGACCCAGCGTGCACAACCTGCAAAATTGAGACTGTTTTACGCGCTGACCAAATATGTCTACATTTACCCTAAGTGACCCAGCGCTCACAACTGGCAAAAATGTGACCATTTTACGCGCTGAGCAAAAATGTCTACATTTAACCAAAATTACTCAGCGCGCATAGCTGGCAAAATTGTGACCGTTTTACGCACTGGGCAAAACTGTCTACATTTACCCAAAATTACCAGCGCACACACCCGGCAAGATTGTGACAGTTTTACGTGCGGAGCAAAAATGTCAACATTTACCCAAAATTACTCAGATCGAACAACCGGCAAAATTGTGACAGTTTTGCTCGCTGAGCAAAACTGTCTAAATTTTCCCAAAATTCCTCAGCGCGCACAACCTGCAAAATTGTGACCGTTTTTTTACGTTGACCAAAAATGTCTTCATTTACCCAAAATTACTCAACACTCACAACCGGTAAAATGGTGACCATTTTGCGCGCGGAGCAAAAAATGTTGACATTTAACCAAAATTACCCAGCGTGCACATCCAGTAAAATTGTGACAGTTTTGCGTGCTGAGCAAAAGTGTCTACATTTACCTAAAATTACAAAATAGTCTACATTTACCAAAAATTACCCAGCGTGCAAAACCGGCAAAATTGTGACCGTTTTGCGTACTAGCAAAACTGTCTACATTTACCCCAAATTACCCAGCGCGCATAGCCGGCAAAATTGTGACTGTTTTACGCGCTGCGCAAAACATATCAACATTTACACAAAATTACCCAACGTGCACAACCGGCAAAATTGTGACTGTTTGCGCGCTGTGCAAAAATGTCTACATTTACCCAAAATTGCCATGTGTGCATAACCGATAAAATTGTGGCCGTTTTGCGCACTGGAAAAAAATGTCGACATTTACCCAAATTATCCAGGGCACACAGCGGGCAAAATTGTGACTATTTTGTGCCCTGCGCAAAACAGTATACATTTGCCCAAAATTACTCAACGCGCACAACCGACAAAATTGAGACCGTTTTGTGCGCCGAGCTAAACTGCCCACATTTGACCAAAATTACCCAACGCACACTGTGGGCAAAATTGTGACCGTTTTGCGCGCTGAGCAAAACTGTCTATATTTTCCAAAAATTACGCAGCGCGCACAACCGGCGAAATTGTGACAGTTTTGCGCGCTGAGCAAAACTGTCTACATTTACCCAAAATTACACAGTGTGCACAACCGACGAAAATGTAACCATTTTGCGTGCTGGGCAGAACTGTCTACATTTACCCAAAATTATCAGCGCGGACAACCCGCAACATTGTGACTGTTTTGCGCACTACGCAAATAATGTCTACAGTTACCCAAAGTAACCCAACGTGCACAAGCTGCAAAATTATGACAGTTTTGTGCGCTGACCAAATATGTCTACATTTACCCAAAGTGACTCAGCGCGCACAACCGACAAAATTGTGACCGTTTTGCGCAGTGAGCAAAACTGTCTTCATTTTCATTGATTCTCTCAAGGACTCAAAAAGGTCCATCTCCCATAGGCATGAGTTTGGACTTCCTTTTATCATGAAACCTTGCTTTCCTATGATGTAGCCACACCAAATCTCCAGGCTCATAAATCATCCGCTTTCTTCCTTTGTTAGCTCGATCGGCATACTTTTGAGTCATTCTTTCGATATTCTGATGTGCTTTTTCTTGGATCTATTTGACAAATTCAGCACGCTTTTTTCCATCCATATTAGCTCTTTCCTGCAAAGGTAGAGGAATCAAGTCAATAGGTGCAATAGGATTAAATCCGTAAACAATTTCAAAGGATGAAAACTTAGTAGTGGAATGAATAGCCCTATTAAAGCAAACTCCACATGCGGCAAACACTCCTCCCAGTTCTTCAAGTTTATTTGATGATTATTCTTAACAAAGATGATAGTGTCCTATTCACAACTTCAGTTTATCCATCGGTTTTGTGGATGACAAGTAGTAGAAAACAATAATTTTGTCCCAAGCTTGCCCCCACAAAGTCTTCCAGAAATAGCTTAAGAATTTGGCATCTCGATCTGACACAATGGTTCTTGTCATTCCATGCAGCCTCACAACTTTCCTGAAGAACAAATTAGCAATGTTGGAAGCATCATCAACTTTATGACATGCAATGAAGTGTGCCATTTTAGCAAATCTGTCCACCACAACAAAAATAGAGTCACATCCTCATTTGGACCGATTAGCGTACAATTCTTTAATAAGCTAAAAACCAAGAATATTAGCATCTAACATGGAAAGAAGAATATACCTACGTGATAATGCATCAACAACAACATTTTCTTTACCTTTCTTGTGCTTAATCACATTTGGAAATGATTCAATGAATTCAATCCACTTATGCCTCCTATTCAGTTTACTTTGACTCTTAATATGCTTTAATACCTCATGATCAGAATGAATGACAAACTCCTTAGGCCATAAGTAGTGTTGCCAAGTTTCTAACACTCTAACTAATGCATATAATTCTTTGTTGTATGTAGGATAGTTAAGAGTGTGACCACTTAGCTTTTCACTAAATACGCAATGGGTTTACCTTCTTGCATGAGAACACATCATATGCCAATCCACTAGCATCACATTCCATTTCAAAAGTCTTACCAAAATTAGGAAGTGCCAGTAAACGTGTGTGAGTTAGCTTCTCTTTAAGGATTTGGAAAGTTTTCTCTTGAGCTTCTACCCATTTGAATCGAACATCCTTCTTGGTCAATTCATTTAATGGTGTTGCCAGTGCACTAAAATCCTTCACAAACCTTCTGTAAAAGCTTGCACATCCATGAAAACTTCTGACTTGTCCAACAGTTGTAGGGGTTGTCCAATCTTGGGTTGCTTTAATCTTCTCTTCATCCACAGCAACACCTGTGCTACTAACAGCAAAGCCAAGAAAAACATATTTTATATGTGCAAAAATCACACCTTTTCAAATGGCCAAAAAATTTTCTTTTCCTAGAACCTTTAGAATTTGTCTAAGATGATACATGTGTTCATCTAAGGTTCTGCTATACACAAGGATATCATCAAAGTAAACAACCATAAATTTACCAATGTAGGCATGAAAGACATGATTCATTAACTGCATGAATGTGCTAGGTGCATTAGTTAATCCAAAAGGCATAACTAACCATTCATATAATCCATGTTTAGTCTTAAATGCCGTTTTCCATTCATCTCCTTCTTTCATTTTTATTTGATAATAACCACTTTTTAAGTCAATTTCAGAGAAGATAGTTGAACCAGATAATTCATCTAGCATATCATCTAACCTTGGAATAGGATGATGATATCTTACCGTGATGTTGTTAATGGCTCTGCAATCAATGCACATTCTCCAAGTAACATCTTTCTTGGACACAAGCAATACCAAACTGCACAAGGACTGGGGCTCTCTCTCACGTATCCCTTGCTCATCAACTCTTGAATTTGCATTTGAATCTCCTTAGTATCTTCAGGATTAGTGCAGTATGCTGGACGATTAGGCAAAGATGCTCCAGTAATAAGATCAATTTGATGCGATATGCCCCTAATTGGTGGCAAACCTGGTGGTATTTCATCAGAAAAGACATCTTCATATTTCTGCAAAAAAGATAAAACAACACTAGGCGAAGCAGAGGTTAAGTCGTTAGTATTCAACATCTCCTCTTTGTACACAAGTACTAGGAGGTTTTGTTGAGAAAACAAATCTTGCTTAATCTCACTTCTTTTTGCCACTAGAAAGCTCATCTCCTCTTTTCTCTTTTCTCTTCTTTTCTTTTTGAACTTTCTCTTAATTTACTCTCTTTTTCTCCACTCAAATCTTTCGTCTTTTTCTGACTCTCATTTTTACTCTCTTCTTGTTGGATCATTTTTCCTTTCTCACTTTCTCTTTTCTTTTCTATCTTTATTTGATCTTCTATTATTTGTTTTGGGGATAATGGAAGGAGGGTTATAGGCTCCACCCGAAGTACAAAAGAATAACGGTTTAAGTATCCGTCATGTGTTACACAACGATCAAACTACCACGGTCTACCCAACAAGATATGACATGCTTTCATGGGAACAACGTCACAGATTATTTCATCTCTATATTTGCCAATAGAAAATAGGATTATGACTTGTTTTGTTACCTTCAACTCTCCACATTCGTTGAGCCATTGTAGCTTGTAGGGTTGTCGATGCTTGAAGATTGGAAGACTCAACTTCTCCACTAATTCAGCACTTGCTACATTGCTGCAACTTTGTCCATCTATGATTACAATACATACTTTCCCTTGGACTAGGCAGTGTGTGGAGCAAGTTCTCTCTTTGGTTGTTCTCTTTCTCCTTCATTTGAATGCTAAGTGCTCTTCTAGTCACAAGAAATTCTCCTTCAGCAGCAATTTCTCTGTCATCATCTTCAAGCAGCATCTCATCTTCTTCATCAGATTCTTCTTCTTCAGTCTCCCAGTCACCATGGTTATTGATGATCATGGTGCGCTTGTTAGGGCACTTGCTGGAAATGTGTCCTCTCCCTAGGCATTTGAAGTATCTTATGTCACGGCTTCTAGAAGTATTTGCTTCAGTTTGCGTCTTCTTCGGAATATCAGCTGTCTTCTCAACCTTTTTCGATGTATTCTCCTTCGAACTAGATGGATTATCTCTCTTTGAACTTGTCTTCCAAGGGATAAAAGAATTAGAGCACTTCCTTGCATCATTTCTCCTCTTTAGTTGTTGTTCTACCTTGATGGCTTGGTGAACCATCTCCTGAAACTCTACATAGTGATGCATCTCTACAGCATCAGCAATATCAAGATTAAGGCCACGCATGAAACGAGCCATTGTTGCTTCTTTGTCCTCCATCACATTTGCTCGAATCATGGCAATCTCCATCTCTTTGTGATACTCATCTACACTCTTAAGTGATTGAGTCGTTGCAGTTTTTGATGAAGTTTCCTATGGTAATAAGATGGAATAAACCTCCTTCTCATGGTTGATTTCATTTCTATCCAAGTACTAATGGGACGTTCTACATATCATTTTTTTCCTTTTGCACCTGATCCCACCAAATAAGAGCATAATCAGTAAACTCAAGAGCTGCAAGTTTCACCTTGTTACCTTCAGAGTAGGCATGTCATGAGAACGCATTTCCCACTCCAAATACGCATCATCATCATTTTTGCCTTGAAAAGAAGGTACTTTGATTTTAATTCCACCAATGTTGTATCCTTGGTTTCTAGGTCTCCTTTGTTTATCACGATGAAATCTCCTTCTTCTTGGCTGGTGATCTTCAAATTCATCCACATCAACTTGTCTCCCCATATCTCCATGAGGTTGTTCTTGATTGTTTGGAGGATTTCGTTGTGAAGAAGCTTGATTCTCCATTTGATCTAATCGTTCATGGATTCGTTTTAGCTTTCTGTCCAATAATCTCTCAAGATAGTTCACCAATACTTTCATTTGAAAAGATGATTCTACATGTTGTGTAGTAGCTTCTGGATTTCCTGCCATGTTAGTGAAAGGAAAAAAATATACACTCTTGATAATCTCACCAACTCACAATTCCCTCAGAATCTGTCGTTAGCTCGTATGCAACCCAAATCCTTGTTGAGTAATCCAATAATGCCAATTACTCACTTCAACCAAGTATGTAGTGGTGGTTGGTAAAATTGTGAATAATGGATGAGTTTAGGCCTGAAGTAGGATTAGGTCTAGAGTAGGAATTCAGTGAAAAGAAGGGAATTTATTAGTAGTGCATTGCAAAAATGCAACAATAAGAGCTATTAAATTTGTAAGATAACAGAATGTAAGAACAAAATTAAGCACTACTGTTTGTTTTTCTTTCTCGTTTTTTGGACAAGCTTTACTTTTTTTTTCTTTTGTTTTTTTTTCAAATTTTTTCTTTTGCTTTTTTTGGTTCTTTACTTGTACAAACTAAATAAACAGCAAACAATCAAAGGCTCTCAAAAGTTGAAAGATAAAACAAAATTCTTGCACAATAAGAATATAAGCTAAGTGAAAGGTTTTGGAAAGTTTCTTGTTATGGCAAAAACAAACGAAAGGAAAGGATTTGAAAGAGAATTTTTTTTGAAGCAATAATAAAATGATTGAAAGAAACCTACAGTGTCAGCCTGGCTCTGATACCAAATGTGTGAAACTAGAGAGGTGGCCTGATCTTCTCGGCGTGGGATGGGATGTTCAAGAAACTCGAAAACAAACTTAAAGGATATGAGCATCACACTCCAGAACAAGTGAAAGGAAATAGGGAGTGATAAACTCTAGATAAGAATGGTTCACTGACCTGACAAATGCAATTAGCCAACCAATGGTGTAAAGAACGTGACCTGCTACTTAGACCACTTGCCCAACCACGAACTTAACCAATCCACACAGGAACACACTTCGGTTGAAGCACAAATTGGGGGGTTTTGCTGATTTGGATCACCAATCTTATAAGGAAGATTGACAAGGCAAGTTTCCCCAAGAGCTAAAGAAGATAGAAACTCATACAATATGAGAGAACACTAAAATTATGAATTGATAATCTGATTGATCCTGTTACAAAGGATTACATGCTCTATTTATTGGTAGTGCTTTGGAAACTAAAAAGACTTTTTAAAAGACACTAATTAAAGACCACTAATGGCTCTTGATCTCCCCATGAATTCAGAGTTAATGGTATGACTTTTGATCTCCCCCATGAATTCAGATTTTAATAATATGACTCTTTATCTCTCCATTAATTCAGAATTACTGGTATGACTCTTCATCTCCCCATGAATTCAGAATTAATGGTTGCACATGACGCTTGATATTCTCCCATGAATTCTGACGTTTGATTGCAAATGACTCTTCTTATTCTCCAAATAATTCAAAATTATCCAATCTTAGGCCTTAATTTTCTTGGGCATGTATTAGCAAGATTAAGGCCTGATTAGCTTCTTTTTAGCATAACTTTCTTGAGCCAGCAATGCTTCTACGTGGGCCCCAATTGCATCTTGCATTCTTTTTAGCTTTGCTCTTGTCATTGGGCCTTCACTTAGAATTAGGTCTTTAGTTTTTAATTTGATGGACTGGTTCACATCATATTCGACGAGGATGTTGTTTCCTCTATTCTCATGAAATTTCAATTGGAATTACCCAACGGTTGCCTTGATGGCTTGGTGGACCATCTCCTGAAACTCTACATAGTGATGCATTTCTACAGCATCAGCAATATCAGGATTAAGGCCACGCATGAAATGAGCCATTGTTGCTTCTCTGTCCTCCATCACAGTTGCTCGAATCATGGAAATCTCCATCTCTTTGTGATACTCATCTACACTCTTAGAGCCTTGATTGAGTCGTTGCAGTTTTTGATGAAGTTTCCTATGGTAATAAGATGGAATAAAACTCCTTCTCATGGTTGATTTCATTTCTGTCCAAGTACTAATGGGACGTTCTCCATATCATTTTTTCCCTTTTGCACCTGATCCCACCAAATAAGAGCATAATCAGTAAACTCAAGAGCTGCAAGTTTCACCTTGTTACCTTCAGAGTAGTCATGTCATGAGAACGCATTTCCCACTCCAAATACGCATCAGCATCATTTTTGTCTGTGGTGGACCTTTAACATCACTGTTACTAAAGAAGTTCTATCTATTGGGACCTTTGACAGCGCTTGTAACCAACCCCCCTTTAGCAGCGGCGAGATAGACAACACGCAGAAGTGCTGTTAAAGACCTTATTTAAGCGTTGTTAAAGGTCCCTTTTGTAATAGTAAATGATATTATTTTTAAGCCTAATTTTTGTCTTCTCTTATTTTTCAGTTGAATATTTCGATCTCCCAGTTCCAACGGACATTTTTGCGGATTTGCCTCAGCTCGGAACTATTTTCAAAAGTTCATGGAAAATATGGATTTTTTTATTAAATGATATGATTTTTATTGACTAAGTTTTTCTTCTCTTATTTTTAAGTTGAAGATGGCAATCTTCCAGTTCCATTGGACATTTTTACAGATTTTTCTGACTTCAGTGCTACATTTTCTACCAGATATGGATCTT
>CM061130.1:38521400-38597342 GCA_030789695.1 Scilla litardierei | reverse complement strand
GTTGTCTTCTCTTATTTTTCAGTTAAAGATGGCGTTCTTACTGTTCCAACGTACATTTTTGCTGATTTTTTTGACCTAGAGGTTATTTCTACATTTTCTGAAAGATATGGATATTTTTATTAAATAACATGATTTTTTGCCTAAATTTATCATCTCATATTTTTAGATGAAGATGGCAATCTCTCGGTTCCAGCGGACATTTTTGAGGATTTTTCTGAGCTTCGGGATATTTTTTACATTTTCTGTAAGATATGTATCTTTAGATTAAATGATATGATTTTTATAGCCTAATTTTGTTTTCTCTTATTTTTCAGTTGAAGATGGTGATCTCCCGGTTCTAACATATTTTTTCGGATGCTTCTGAGCTCGGGGCTACTTTCTACATTTTATTGAAGATACGACTCTTTTTATTAAATGATAAGACTTTTGTAACCGAATTTTATCTTCTCTTATTTTTCACTTGAAGATGGTGATCTCACATTTCCACCGGACACTTTCGCAGAAATTTTTGAGCTTAGGATTATTGTTCTACATTTTCGAGAAGTTTTGGATCTTTTATTAAATGATATATTTTTGGCCTAATTTTGTCTTCTCTTTTTTCAGTTGAAGGCGTTCTCCCCTTTCCAACTAAATTTGTGCGGATTTTTCTGAGCTCCAGCCAATTTTCTAACTTTTCTGGAAGATATGGATTTTTATATTAAATGATATGATTTTTATAGCCTAATTTTGTCTTCTCTTATTTTTCAGTTGAAGATGTCATTTTCCCGGTTCCAACGGATATGTTTTTGTGGCCTTTTCTTAGCTGTGGCTATTTTCTATATTTTCGAAAAGTTATAGATCTTTTTATTAAATGATATGATTTTAGGCCTAATTTTGTCTTCTCTTATTTTTTTCGTTGAAGATGGCGATCTCTTGGTTCCAACGGACATTTTGCAATTTTTTGAGCTCCGGGCTATTTTATGAATTTTCTGTTAGATATAAATCTTTATATTAGATAATATGATTTTTATTGTCTAATTTTGTCTTCTCTGATTTTTCAGTTGAGGATATCGATCTCCCGGTTTCAACAGCCATTTTTATGGATTTTTCTTAACTCGGAACTATTTTTTAACATTTTATTGAAGATATGGATCTTTTTATTTAAATGATATGATTTTTGTAGCCTAATTTTGTTTTCTCTTATATTTCAGTTTAACATGGCGATCTCTGGTTCCAACGGAGATTTTTGTGTATTTTTCTGAGCTCAGAACTATTTTTCTAAATTTTTGAGAAGTTATGGATTTTTTATTAAAGGATATAAGGTTTTGGCCAAATTTTGCCTTCTCTTATTTTTTATTTAAATATGGTGAACTCCATGTTTCAACAGACTTTTTTGCAGATTTTTCTGAGCTCGGAAATATTTTCTACACTTTATTTTAGACGTGGTTCATTTGATTAAATGATATTACTTTTATAGACTAAGTTTGTCTTCTCTTATTTTTCAGTTGAAATTGGTGATATCATGTTTCCAAAGGAATTTTTGTGGATTTTTTCTGATCTCGGGGCTATTTTCTAAATTTTATGTAAGATATGCTACTTTTTATTAAATGATATGATTTTTATAGCCTAAGTTTGTCTTCTCTTATTTTTAAGTCGAAAATAGCGATCTCTCGGTTCCAACAGATATTTTTAAGGATTTTTCCGACGTCGGGGCTATTTTCTACATTTTATTGAAGTTATAAATATTTTTGTTATATGATATAATTTTTGTAGCCAAATTTTTTCTTCACTTATTTTTTCCTTAAAGACGGCGAACTCCCGGTTCTAACGAACATTTTTGCGGATTTTCTGAGCACCGGTCAACTTTCTACACTTTCTATAATATATGCATCTTTATATTAAATGATAATATTTTTATAGCCTATTTTTGTCTTCTCTTATTTTTCAGTTGAAGATGGAGATCTGCCAGTTCCAACAGTAGTCTTTGCATATTTTTCTGTTCTCGGGGCTATTTTCGATATTTTCTGGAAGTTAATGATCTTTATATTAATTGATATAATTTTGTTGCCTAATTTTGCCTTCTCATATTTTTTTAGTTGATGATTCAATCTGTTTATTAAATGATATGATTTTTTGGCCTTATTTTGTCTTCTCTTATATTTCGGTTAAAGATGGCGATCTGCTGGTTCCAACGGACATTTTTGAGGATTTTCTGAACTCCCGGTTATTTTTCACATAAGATATAGATTGTTTTATTAAAATGATATCTAAGAAGACAAAATTTGGCCAAAAAATGTCCGTTGAAATGGGGAAATCGCCATCTTCTACTGAAATATAAGTGAAGACTAAATTCGAAACCGAGAAATTGCCACCCTTATCAAAAAATCTGTTGTAACTGGGATATCGCCATCTTCAACTAATAAGATTTTTATATATCATTTTCTGTGCTTGGTGCTATTTTCTACACTTTATGAAAGATATGGATCTTTTTATTAATTGATATGATTTTTGTAACTTATATTTGTCTTCTTTTATTTTCTTATTGAAGATGGCGATCTTTTAAATTAATGATATCATTTTTAGCCTAAATTTGACTTCTCTTATATTCCAGTTGAAGATGGAGATCTCCCGGTTTAAACCTACATTTTTGCAGATTTTTCTAAGCTCCGATCTATTTTTCACTTTTTTGGAAGATATATATCATTTAATAAAATGATATGATATTTCGGCATAATTTTGTCTTCTCTTATTTTTTTCAGTCGAAGATGTCGATCTATAGTTTCCAACGGACATTTTTGCTGGTTTTTTCTTAGCTCATGGCTATTTTCTACACTTTTTTGGAAGATGAGAATACTTATATTAAATATATGATTTTTATATCCTTTTTTCTTGTCATATTTTTAAGTTGAAAATGGCAATCTCCCTGTTTCAACAGACATTTTTGCTTATTTTTCTCAGCTCCGGGCTATTTTCTACATTTTATTAAAGATATGAATCTCTTTATTAAATGACAAGATTTTGTAGCCTGAATTTTTCTTTAATTTTTTTTCATTTGAAAATGTCAATCTCCTGATTCCACCGGACATTTTTGCAAATATTTATTTGCTTTGGGCTTTTTTCAACATTTTCTGCAAGATATGATCCTTTTTACTAAATGATATGATTTTTGGCCTAATTTTATCTCCTCATATTTTTTCAAATAAAGATGGCAATCTCCCTGTTACAGTGGACAATTTTGCGGATTTTTCTGAGCTCAAGTATATTTTCTACATTTTCTGTAAGATATGTATCTTTAGTTAAATGATATGATTTTATAGCCTAATTTTGTCTTCTCTTATTTTTTAGTTAAAGGTGGCGATCTCCCGGCTCCAACAGACATTGTTGCTGATTTTTTGAGCTAGGGGCTATTTTCTACATTTTATTGAAGATACAACTCTTTTTATTTAATGATATGATTTTTGTAGCCTAATTTTGTCTTCTCTTATTTTTCACTTGAAGATGGCGATCTCCGCTTCCAACGGACATTTTTGCAGATATTTCTTAGCCTAGGACTAATTTCTACATTTTGGGGAAGTTATGGATCTTTTTATTAATTGATATGATTTTTGGCCTAATTTTTTCTTCTCTTTATTTCTATTGTAAATGGCGATCTCCCTTTTCCAATGGATATTTGTGTTGATTTTTCTGAGCTCCGGGCTATTTTCTAAATTTTCTGGGATATGGATTTTGTATTAAATGAAATCATTTTTATAGCCTGATTTTGTCTTCTCTTATTTTTTAGTTGAAAATGGCGATTTCCCGGTTCCAACAGATATTTTTGCGGTTTTTTTGAGATCGGGGCTATTTAGTTCATTTTATGATATAATATGATTTTTAGGTCTAATTTTGACTTCTCTTAATTTTCTCGTAGAAGATGGCGATCGACCGGTTCCAACGGACATTTTTATGGATTTTTCTGATCTCCTGACTATTTTCTAAATTTTCTGTAACTTATGAATCTTTATATTAAATGATATGATTTTTATGGCCTAATTTTTCTTCTCTGATTTTTCAATTGAAGATGGCGATCTTCCGTTTCCAACGAAAAATTTTGCGTATCTTTCTGAGCTCGAGACTATTTTCTATATTTTCTAGAAGATAAGGATCTTTATATTAATTGATATGATTTTGGTTGCCTAATTTTGTCTTCTGTTATTTTTCCAGTTGATGATGTCGCTCTTTTTATTAAATGATATGATTTTTGGCCTAATTTTGTCTTCTCTTATTTTTTGGATAAAGATGGTGAACTCTCGGCTCCAATGGACATATTTGCAGATTTTTCTGAGCTCCGGGCTATTTTTCACATTTTTTGGAAGTTATAGATCGGTTTATTAAATGATATCAGAGAAGACAAAATTAGGCCAAAAATGTTCGTTGAAACCAGGAAATCGTCTTCTTCTACTGATATAAGAGAAGATTTGGCCTAATTCTGTCTTCTCTTATATTTTGGTTAAAGATGGTGATCTCTCGGCTCCAATGGACATATTTGCATATTTTTCTAAGCTCCGGGCTATTTTTCACATTTCCTGGAAGATATAGATCGTTTTATTAAATGATATCAGAGAAGACAAAATTAGGCCAAAAATGTCCGTTGAAACCAGGAAATCACCTTCTTCTACTGATATAAGAGAAGACAAAATTCGGAACATGGAAATCGCCATCTTCATGTTTAAAAATATTTGTTGTAATCGGGATATCGCCATCCTCAACTGATAAGTTTTTTATATATCATTTTTATATCTTGGTGCTATTTTCTACATTTTATGAAAGATACGAATATTTTTATTAATTTATTTGATTTTTATAGCCTGAACTTATCTTCTCTTATATTCCAGTTGAAGATGGCGATCTCTTGGTTCCAATGGTTATTTTTGTAGTTTTTTCTAAGTTCCGAGCTATTTTCTAATTTTTCTGGAAGATATGGATTTTATATTAAATGATATGAATTTAAAGCCTAATTTTGTCATCTCTTATTTTTCAGTTGAAGATGGCGATTTTCCGGTTGTAACGGATACTTTTGCGGTTTTTCTAATATCGGTGCAATTTTTCTATATTTCGTGAAGTTATAGTTCTTTTTAGTAAATGATATGATTTTTAGGCCTAAGTTTGTCTTCTCATATATTTTTTTCGTTGAAGATGGTAATATCATGGTTTCAGCGGATATTTTTGTGGATTTTTTTGAGCTCCGGGCTCTTTTCAAAATTATCTGTAAGATATTAATCTTTATATTAAATGATATGATTTTTATAGCCTAATTTTGTCTTCTCTAATTTTTCAGTTAAAGATGTCGATCTCCAGGTTCCAACGGCCATTTGTGCGGATTTTCCTAAACTAGGAACTATTTTCTATAGTTTATTGAAGATATTTATCTTTTTATTAAATGATATGATTTTTATAGACTAAGTTTGTCTTTCATTATTTTTCAGTTGAAGATGGCAATCTCCCGGTCCCAACGGAATTTTTTGCAAAATTTTCTGAGCTTCGGGCTATTTTCTACATTATCTGTAAGATATGGATCTTTATATTAAATGATATAATTTTTATGGCCTAACATTGCCTTCTCTTATTTTTTTAGATGAAGATGGTGATCTCCCGGTTCCAACGGACATTTTTGCAGATTTTGCTATGCTTTGGGTTTTTCTACATTTTCTGTAAGGTATGGATCTTTATATGAAATGATATGATTTTTATAACCTAATTTTGTCTTCTCTTATTTTTCTGTTGTATTTGGTGATCTCTCGTTTCCAATGGAAATTTTTGCGTATGTTTCGAGCTCGAGGTTATTTTTTGGAAGATAATGATCTTTATTTTAATTGATATGATTTATTTGCCTAACTTTGTCTTCCCTTTTTCCAGTTGATGAATGCGATCTTTTTATTAAATGATATGATTTTTGGCCTTATTTTGTCTTCTCTTATATTTCAGTTAAAGATGGTGATCTCTCATTTCCAAAGGACATTTTTGCGGATTTTTCTGAGCTCCTGGCTATCTTTCACATTTTCTTAAAGATATGGATCCTTTATTAAATTATATCAGAAAAGACAAAATTAGGCCAAAAATGTCTGTTAAAACAAGGAAATCGCCATCTTCATCTGAAATATAAGAGATGACAAAATTCGGAGCCAGGAAGTCGCCATCTTCATCTATAAAAAAAGTCCGTTGTAACAGGGAGATCGCCATCTTTAACTTATAAGATTTGTATATATCATTTTCTGAGCTTCATGCTATTTTCTACATTTTATGGAAGATATGGATATTTTTATTAATTGATATGAATTTTATAGCCTAGAATTTTCTTATCTTATTTTCCAATTTAAGATGGCGATCTTTTTATAAAATGATTTGATTTTCTGGCCTAATTTTGTCGTCTCTAATATTCCAGTTGAAGATGGCGATCTCCCGGTCCCATGGACATTTTTACGGATTTTCTGAGCTCCGAGCTATTTTTCACTTTTTGGAAGATATGTATCATTTTATTAAATGATATGATATTTTGGCATAATTTTATCTTCTCTTTTTTTTCAGTTGAAGGTTGCGATCTCCTGGTTTCAATGGACATTTTTATGGATTTTTCTGAGCTCGGGGCTATTTTGTACACTTTCTGGAAGATAAGAATATTTATATTAAATGATATGATTTTTATATCCTAATTTTTTCTTCTCTTATTTTTAAATTGATGATTGCGATCTCCCAGTTCCAACGGACAATTTTGTGGATTTTTCTAAGCTCCAGGCTATTTTCTACATTTTATTAAAGATATGGATCTCGTTACTAAATGACAAGATTTTTGTATCTTAATTTTGTATTCTCATATTTTTAAGTCGAATATGGCGACCTTCCGATTCCAACAGACATTTTTGTAGAATTTTATTAGTTTTGGACTTTTTTTTAACATTTTCTAGATAATATGAATCTTTTAATTAAATTATATGATTTTGTGCCTAATTTTGTCTTCTCTTTTTTCAGTTGAATATTGCGATCTCCCGGTCCCAACGGACATTTGTGCAGATTTTTCTGAGCGCGGTGTTATTTTCTACATTTTATGGCAGATATGTTTCTTTTTATTAAATGATATAATTTTTGGCCAAATTTTGTCTTCTTTTATTTTTCAGTTGATGATGACGATCTCCTGGTTCCAACAGAAATTTTTTCGGATTTTTCTGAGCTCTGAGCTATTTTCTACATTTTCTATATGATATGAATCTTTACGATTTTTATAACCTAATTTTATCTATCTTATTATTTAGTTGAAGATGGCAATCTCTCGGTTCCAACGGACATTTTTGTCGATTTTTCTGAGCTCGGGACTATTTTCTTAATTTTCAAGAAGTTATGGATCTTTTTATTAAATGATATGCTTTTTTGACCTAATTTTTTCTTCTCTTATTTTTTCAGTTGAAGACGGAGATCTCCCTGTTTGAACGAACATTTTTTGCCGATTTTTCTAAGCTCCGGGCTATTTTCTTCACTTTCGTAAAGTTATGGATCTTTTTATTAAATGATATGATTTTTATATCCTTTGTTGTCTTCTCTTATTTTTCAATTGAAGATGACGATCTTTTGGTTCCAAACAGACATTTTGGTATATTTTTTGAGCTCAGTGCTATTTTCAACATTTTATGGAAGATATAGAACTTTTTATTTAATAATAGGATTTTTATAGCCTATGTTTGTATTCTCTTATTTTTTAGTTGAAGATGTCGATCTCCCGGTTTCAACGGACATTTTCACAGATTTTTCTTAGCTTGAGACTAATTTTTTAAATTTTCTGGAAGATATGTTTTTTATGAAATGATATGATTTTTTGTCCTAATTTTGTCTTCTCTTTTTTTACTTTGAAGATAGCGATCTATGGGTTCCAATGGCCATTTGTGAGGATTTTTTAAGCACTAGGCTATTTTCTATGTTTTTTGTATAATATGAATTTTCATATTAAATAATATGATTTTTATACCCTAATTTTGTCATCTCTTATTTTTCTTAGTTGAAGATAGCAATCTCCCAGTTTCAAGGGACATTTTGTGGATTTTTCTGAGTTCGGGTCTATTTTTCTACATTTTTGAGAAGTTATGGATCTTTTTATTAAATGATATGATTTGTGGCCGAATTTTTCTTCTTCTATTTTTCAGTTGAAGATAGCGATCTCCCGTTTCTAACTGACATTCTGCGTATTATACTGGCCTAGGGACTATTTTCTAACCTTTCTGGAAGATATGTATCTTTTTATTAAATGAAATGATTTTTGGCCCAATTTTCTTCTCTTATTTTTCAGTTGAAGATGGTGATCTCTCTGTACCAACGGATATTTTTGCGGATTTTTATAAGCTCGGTGCTATTTTCTACATTTTAAGTAATGATATATTTTTATAGCCTACGTTTGTCTTTTCTTATTTTTTTCTGTTGAAGATGGCGATCTCCCAGTTCCAATGGACATTTTTGCAGATTTTTCTTAGCTTGAGTCTATCTTTCTAAATTTTCAAAAAGATATGGATCTTTTTATGAAATAATATGCTTTTTGGCCTAATTTTATCTTCTCTATTTTTCAAATGAAGATGACGATCTCCCTGTTCCAACAAACATTTTTGTGGAATTTTCTGAGCTCAGGGATATTTTCTATATTTTCTGTAAGATATGAATCTTTATATTAAATAATATGATTTTTATAGCCTAATTTTGTCTTCTCTTATTTTTTTCAGTTGAAGATGTCGATCTCCCAGTTCCAACAAACATTTTAACGTTTTTTTTTTTGAGCTCGGTGCTATTTTCTACATTTTATGGATGATATGAAACTTTTTATTAAATGATATGATTTTTATAGCCGACGTTTGTCTTCTCTTATTTTTTAGTTAAAGTTGGTGATCTCTCAGTTCCAACAGAAATTTTTGCGGATTTTTCTCAGCTCCATGCTATTTTCTACATATTCTGGAAGATATGGATCTTTATATTAAATGCTATGATTTTATGGTCTAATTTTGTCTTCTCTGATTTTTCGGTTGAAGATTTCGATCTCCCGATTCCAACAGCCATTTTTGCAGATATTTCTTAACTTGAAACTATTTTCTACATTTTATTGAAGATAAATGATATGATTTTTATGAACTAAGTTTGTCTTCTCTTATTTTTCAGTTGAATATGGCGATCTCCCGGTTCCGTAGGAAATTTTTGCAGATTTTCTGAGCTCTGGGCTATTTTCTAAATTTTCATTAAGATATGAATCTTTATATTAAATGATATTATTTTTATGGCCTAATTTTGTCTTCTCTTTTTTAGAGGAAGATGGCAATCCCCCTGTTCCAAAGGACATTTTTACGGATCTTTCTGAGCTCTGGGCTATTTTCTACATTTTCCGTAAGATATGTATCTTTATATTAAATTATATATTTATGGACTAATTTTGTCTTCTTCCCTAATTTTTAAGTTGAGGATGACGATCTCCCGTTTCCAATTGAAATTTTTGCGTATTTTCCTAAGCTTGGGACGATTTTCTATATTTTCTGGAAGATAAGGATCTTTATATTAATTTATATGTTTTTGTTGCCTAATTTTGTATTCTCTTTTTTCCAGTTGATAATGGCGATTTTGTTAATAAATGATATGATTTTTGGATTTATTTTGTTTTCTCTTATATTTCTGTTGAAGATGGCTATCTCCCTGTTCCAACGGACATTTTTGCTGATTTTTCTTGGCTCCGGCCTATTTTTCACTTTTTTGGAAGATATAAATCGTTTTATTAAATGATTTTAGAGAAGACAAAATTAAGACAAAAATGTCTATTGAAACCGAAAAATCGCCATATTCATCTTTAAAAATGTCTGTTGTAATAGGGATATTACCATCTTCAACGGATAAGATTTCTATTAATCAGTTTGTGAGCTTGTTTCTATTTTCTACATTTTATGAAAGATATTTATCTTTTTATTAATTGAGATTATATTAAAGCCTGAACTTGTCTTCTCTTATTTTCTAGTTGAAGATGGCGATATTTTTATTAAATGATACGATTTTGTCTTCTCTTATATCCAGTTGAAGATGGCGATCTCCCGGTTCCAACTGACATTTTTTTCAGATTTTTCTCATCTCCGGGCTATTTCCTACTTTTTGGGAGATATGTATCATTTTTAAATGATATGATATTTTCGGCTAATT
Organism: Scilla litardierei; assembly: GCA_030789695.1. Classification (NCBI taxonomy): domain Eukaryota; kingdom Viridiplantae; phylum Streptophyta; class Magnoliopsida; order Asparagales; family Asparagaceae; genus Scilla; species Scilla litardierei. The sequence continues at coordinate 38,587,178 of CM061130.1, read as the reverse complement.
TTGGCTTCTTTTATGTTTCAACTGAAGATGGCGATCTCCCGGTTCAAACGGTCATTTTTGCAGATTTTTTGAGCTTGGGGCTATCTTGTACCTTTTCTGGAAGATAAGAATCCTCATAGTAAATGATATGATTTTTCTATCCAATTTTTTTCTTCTCTTATTTTTTTCTGTTGACGATGGCGATCTCCCAGTTCCAACGGATAATTTTGCGGATTTTTCTGTGCTCCAGGCTATTTTCTACATTTTATTAAAGATATGAATCTCTTTATTAAATGACAAGATTTCTGTAGCCTAATTTTGTCTTCTTATATTTTTCAATTGAATATGACGATCTCCCGGTTCCAACGAACAATTTTGTGGATTTTTAGAAGCTCGGTGCTATTTTCTATATTTTATGAAATATAAGGATCTTTTTATTAAATGAATGTTTTTAAATCAAACTTTTTCCTTCTCTTATTTTTCAGTTGAAGAGGACGATCTCCCGACGGACATTTTTGCGGATTTTTCTGAGCTTATGGCTATTTTTCACCTTTTATTGAAGATATGGATCTTTTTATCAAATGATATGATTTTTGTAGCCTAATTTTGTCATCTCTTATTTTCAGTTCAACATGGCGATATCCTGGTTCCAACGGATATTTTTGCAGATTTTTCCGAGTTCAGAAATATTTTCCTACATTTTCGAGAAGTTATCGATTTTTTATTAAATGATATGATGTTTTAGCCAAATATTATCTTCTCTTATTTTTTTAGTTGAAGATGGAAAACGCCCGGTTCCAACAGAATTTTTGCAGATTTTTCTGAGCTCGGGATTATTTTCTACAGTTTATTTAAGATGTGGTTTATTTTATTGAATGATATAATTTTCATAGACTAAGTTTGTCTTCTCTTATTTTTCAGTTGAACCTGGTGATATCCCATTTCCAACGGAATTTTTTGCAGATTTTCTGATCTCGGGGCTATTTTCTAAATTTTATGGAAGATGTGTATCTTTTTATTAAATGATATGATTTTTGTAGCCTAAGTTTGTCTTCTCTGAATTTTCAGTTGAATATGGCGATCTCTCGGTTCCAATAGATATTTTTATGGATTTTTCTGAGGTCTGGGTTATTTTCAACATTTTATTAAAGTTATAAATCTTTTTATTAAATGATATGATTTTTGTAGTCTAATTTTGTCTTTTCTTATTTTTTTCATTAAAGATGTCTCCCGGTTCTAACGAATATTTTTGCGGATTTTTCTGAGCATCTGTCAATTTTCTACATTTTCTGTAAGATATGGATCTTTATATTAAATGATATGATTTTTATAGCCTATTTTTGTCTTCTCTAATTTTTCAGTTTAAGATGGTGATCTCCTCGTTCCAACAAAAATTTTTGTGTATTTTTCGAAGCTTGGGGCTATTTTCTATATTTTTTTGAAGATAAGGATCTTTATATTAATTGATATGGTTTTTATTGCCAAATTTTGTCTTCGCTTATTTTCCAATTGATGATGATGATCTTTTTATTAAATGATATGATTTTTTGGCCTTATTTTGTTTTCTCTTATATTTCGGTTGAAGATGGCGATCTCCCGGTTCCAAAGGAAATTTTTGCAGATTTTTCTGAACTCCGGGTTATTTTTCACATTTTCTGGAAGATATGGATCATTTTATTAAATAATATCAGAGAAGACAAAATTAGTCCAAAAATGTCAGTTGAAACGGGGAAATCGCCATCTTCAACTGAAATATAATAAAAGACAAAATTTGGAACCGAGAAATCGCCATCTTCATTAATAAAAATATCTGTTGTAACCGGGATATCGCCATCTTCAACTAATAAGATTTTTATATATCATTTTCTGTGCTTGGTGCTATTTTGTACATTTTACAAAAGATATGGATCTTTTTATTAATTGATCTGATTTTTATAGCTTAAATTAATCTTCTCTTATTTTCCAGTTGAAGATGGCGATCTTTTTATTAAATGAGATGATTTTTAGACTAATTTTGTCTTCTCTTATATTCCAGGTGAAGATGGCGATCTCCCAGTTCCAACGGACATTTTTGCGGATTTTATTGAAATCCGTGCTATTTTTCACATTTTCTGGAAGATATGTATCATCTAATAAAATGATATGATATTTGGCCTAATTTTGTATTCTCTCATTTTTTCAGTCGAAGATGGTGATCTCCAGGTTCCAACGGATATTTTTGCAGATTTTTCTGAATCGTGGTTATTTTCCACACTTTCTAAAAGATAAGAATATTTATATTAAATGATATGATTTTTATATCCTACTTTTTCCTTCACTTATTTTTCAGTTGAAAATGGAGATCTCCCAATTCCAATGGACATTTTTGCGGATTTTTCTGAGCTCCTGGCTATTTTCTACATTTTATTAAAGATATGATTCTCTTTATCAAATGACACGATTTTTGTAGCCTAATTTTTCTTCTTCTATTTTTCAATTGAAAATGTCGATCTCCAGATTCCAATGGACATTTTTGGGTATTTTTATTTGCTTTGGGCTTTGTTTCTACATTTTCTTGAAGATATGATTCTTTTTATTAAATGATATGACTTTTTGGCCTAATTTTGTCTTCTTTTTTCTGTGGAATATTGTGATCTTCCTTCCGGTTCCAACGGACATTTTGCGGATTTTTCTTAGCTCGGTGCCACGTTCTACATTTAATGGCAGATATGTTTCTTTTTACTAAATGATATTATTTTGGCCTAATTTTTTCTTCTTTTATTTTCCAGTCGAAGATGGCGATCTCCCAGTTCTAACGGACATTTTTTCGGTTTTTCTGAGCTCCAAGCTATTTTTTACATTTTTTGTATGATATGAATCTCTACATTAAATTATATGATTTTTATAACCTAATTTTGTCTTCTCTTATTTTTCAGTCGAAGATGGCAATCTTCCGGTTCCAACGAACATTTTCGATTTTTCGGAGCTCGAGGCTATTTTTCTACATTTTCAGAAGTTATGGATAATTTTATTAAACGATATGGTTTTTTGACCTAATTTTTTCTTCTCCTATTTTTTCAGTTGAAGATGGCGATCTCTCGGTTTCAACGAACATTTTTGCGGATTTTTCTGTGCTCAGTGCTATTTTTTACATTTTCGAAAAGTTCTGGATCTTTTTATTGAATGGTATGATTTTTATAGCCTGATGTTGTCTTATCTTATTTTTCAGTTGAACATGGTGATCTTCCGGTTCCAACAGACATTTTTGCGTATTTTTTGAGCTTGGTGCTATTTTCTACATTTTATGAAAGTTATGGATCTTTTTATTAAATGATAAGATTTTTGGTCTAATTTTGTCTTCTTTTATTTTTCAGTTAAAGATAAGGATCCCCTGATTCAAACAGACATTTTACGTATTATTCTGACCTCGAAACTATTTTATAAATTTTCTAGAAGATATGGATCTTTTTTAAATGATATGATTTTTGGCCTAACAGTCTTCTCTTATTTTTCAGTTATAATTGGCAATCTTAATGTTCCACGAATATTTTGGTGGATTTTAATAAGCTCGGTGCTATTTTCTATATTTTATAAATCATATGATTTTTATAGCCTACGTTTGTCTTCTCTTATTTTTTCAGTTGAAGATGACGATATCCTGGTTCCAATGGACATTTTTGCAATTTTTTCTTAACTTGAGTATGTGTTTCTACATTTTCTGAAAGATATGGATCATTTTATGAAATAATATGATTTTTTGGCCGAATTTTGTCTTCTCTATTTTCAATGAAGAAGACCATCTCTCGATTCCAACGAATAATTTTGCGGATTTTTTTGAGTTCCAGTATATTTTCTACATTTTCTATAAGATATGAATCTGAGTATTAAATAATAAGATTTTTATAGCCTAATTTTGTCTACTCTTATTTTTCAATTTAAAATGGCAATCTTTTGGTCCAACGAAATGTTTTGCAGATTTTTCGAAGCTCGGTTCTATTTTCTATATTTTATGGTAGATATGAATTTTTTATTAAATGATATGATTTTTATATCCTATGTTTTTCTTCTCTTATTTTTCCGTTGAATATTGCGATATACCGGTTCTAGCAGACATTTTTACTGATTTTTGTTAGCTTGGGGCTATTTTTCTTCATTTTATAGAAGATATGGATCATTTTATTAATTGATATGATTTTTGGGCCTAATGTTGTCTTCGCTTATTTTTCAGTTGAAGTTGGCATTTTCATAGTTCCAATGGAGATTTTGGCAGATTTGTTTTGACCTAGTGGCTTTTTTCTAACGGAAAATTTTTGTATTTTTCTAAACTCGAGGCTTTTTTTCTATATTTTCTGGAAGATAAGGATCTTTATATTAATTGAAATGATTTTGCTTGCCAAATTTTGTCTTCTCTTATTTTTCCAGTTGATGATGGCGCTCTTTTTATTAAATGATATGATTTTTTTGGCCTAATTTTGTCTTCTCATATATTTTGGTAGAAGATGGCGATCTCTCGGCTCCAATGGATATTTTGACGGATTTTTCTGAGCTCCAAGCTATTTTTCACATTTTCTGAAAGATATGTATCATTTTATTAAATGATATCACATAAGACAAAATTAGGCCAAAAAGTGTCGGTTGAAACCGGGAAATCCCCTTCTTCAACTAATATAAGAGAAGACAAAATTCGGAATCGGAAAATCGCCATCTTCATCTTTAAAAATGTCTGTTGTAACCGGGATATCGCCATCCTCAACTGATAAGATTTTAATATATCATTTTCTAGAGGTTGGTGCTATTTTCTTCATTTTATGAAAGACATGAATCTTTTTTATTAATTGATATGATTTTTATAGCCTAAATTTGTCTTTTCTTATTTTCCAGTTGAAGATGGCGATTTTTTTAAATGATATGATTTTTTGGCGTAGTTTTGCCTTCTCTAATATTCAAGTTGAAGATGGCGATCTCATGGTTCCAACAGTTATTTTTGCAGCTTTTTTAAGTTTCGGGCTATTTTTCTAATTTTTCTGGAAGATATTGATTTTTATATTAAATGATATGATTTTTATAACCGAATTTTGTCATCTCTTGTTTTTCAGTTAAAGATGGCGATTTCCCGATTCTAACAGATATTTTTCCGGCTTTTTCTGAGATCAGTGCTATTTTTCTTTATTTTCTGGAAGTTATAGTTCTTTTTATTAAATGATATGATTTTTAGGCCTAATTTTGTCTTCTCTTATATTTTTTCCGTTGAAGATGGTGATAGCACAGTTCCAATAGATAGTTTTTGCGGATTTTTCTGAGCTTCGGGCTATTTTCTAAATTTTATGTAAGATATTAATCTTTATATTAAATGATATAATTTTTATAGCCTAATTTTGTCTTCTCTAATTTTTTAATTAAAGATGTCGATCTCCTGGTTCCAACGGCCATTTTTGCGGATTTTTCTAAACTAGGAACTATTTTCTATACTTTATTAAAAATAGGTATTTTTTTATTAAATAATATGATTTTTATAGACTAAGTTTGTCTTCCATTATTTTTCAGTTAAAGATGGCGATCTTCGGGTTCCAACGGAAATTTTTACGGAATTTTCTGAGCTCCAGGCTAATTTCAACATTTTCTGTAAGATGTGGATCTTTATATTAAATGCTATGATTTTTATGGCCTAATATTGTCTTATATTATTTTTTAAAGATGAAAATGGTGATCTCCCGGTTCCAACGGACATTTTTACGTATTTTTTGAGCTCTGGGCTTTTTTCTACATTCTCTGTAAGATATGAATCTCTATATTTAATGATATGATTTTTATGGCCTAATTTTGTCTTCTCTTGTTTTTCAATTGTATATGGCGATCTCCCGTTTCTAACGGAATTTTTTTGCGTATTTTTCTATATTTTTTGGAAGATAACGATCTTTAAATTAATTGATATGATTTTTGATGCCTAAATTTGTCTTCTCTTTTTTCGAGTTGATGATGGCGAGCTTTATATTAAATGATATGATTTTTGGCGTTATTTTGTCTCCTCTTATAGTTCGGTTAAAAATGGTGATCTCCCCGTTCCAACGGACATTTTTGTGGATTTTTTGAGCTCCGGTTGTCTTTCACATTTTCTGGAAGATATGGATTGTTTTATTAAATGATATTAGAGAAGACAAAATTAGGGCAAAAAATGTCCGTTGAAAACGGGAAATCGCCATCTTCAACTGATATATAAAACAAGAAAACATTCGGAACCGAGAAGTCTCCATCTTCATCTATAAAAATGTCCGTTGTAACCGAGATATTGCCATCTTTACCTTATAAGATTTTTACATATCATTTTCTGAGCTTAGTGCTATTTTCTACATTTTATTGAAGATATGGATCTTTTCATTAATTAATATGATTTTTATAGACTAAATTTTTCTTCTCTTATTTTCCAGTTGAAGATGGCAATATTTTTATAAAATCATATGTTTTTGGCCTCATTTTGTCTTCTCTAATATCAAATTGAAGATGGCGATCTCCCGATTCCAAAGGACATTTTTGCGGATTTTTCAGAGCTCCGAACTATTTTCCACTTTCTGGAAGATATGTATCATTTTATTAAATAATATGATATTTTGGCCTAATTTTGTCTTCTTTTATTTTTCAGTTGAAGATGGCGATCCCCGTTCCAACGGACATTTTGCGGATTTTTCTGAGCGCGGGGCTATTTTGTAAACTTTCTGGAAGTTACAAATATTTATATTAAATGATATGATTCTATATCCTAATTTTTTCTTCTCTTATTTTTAACGATGATGGCAATTTCCAGTTCCAACGGATATTTTTGCGGATTTTTTTGAGCTCCAGGCTATTTTCTACATTTTATTAAAGATATGCATCTCTTTATTAAATGACAAGATTTTTGTAGCCTAATTTTGTCTTCTCATATTTTTCAGTTGAATATGGCGATCTCCTGGTACAAACGGACAATTTTGCAGATTTTTCTTAGCTTTGGGCTTTTTCTATATTTTCTAGAAGATATGAATCTTTTTATTAAATTATATGATTTTTTGGGCCAAATTTTGTCTTCTCTTTTTAGTTGAATATTACGATATCCCGGCCCCAACGGACATTTTTGCAGATTTTTCTGAGCTCGGTGTTATTTTCTATATTTTATGGCAGATATGTATCTTTTTATTAAATGATATAATTTTTGCCCTTATTTTGTCTTCTTTTATTTTTCAGTTAAAGATGGCGATCTCCCAGTTCCAACAGACATATTTTCGGATTTCTCTGAGCTCTGAGCTATTATCTAACTTTTTATATGATATGAATATTTATATTAAATGATATGATTTTTATAACCTAATTTTGTCTTCTCTAATTTTTCAGTTGAAGATGGCGATATCCCGGTTCCACCGAACTTTTTTGTCGATTTTTCTGAGCTCGTGTCATTCAACTACATTTTCGAGAAGTTATGGATATTTTTATAAAATGAAATGATTTTTTGGCCTAATTTTTCTTCTCTTATTTTTCAGTTAAAGATCACGATCTCCCCGTTTCAACGAACATTTTTGCTGATTTTTCTGATCTCCGGGCTATTTTCTACACTTTCGAAAATTTATAGATCTTTTTATTAAATGATTTGATTTTTATAGCCTAATATTCTACTCTTATTTTTCAGTTGAAAATGACGATCTTCCGGTTCCGACAGACATTTTTGTGTTTTGAACTCGGTGTTATTTTCTACATTTTACGGAAGGTATAGAACTTTTTATTAAATATTACAATTTTTATAGCTTCTGTTTATATTCCCTTATTTTTTAAGTTGAAGATGGCGATCTCCTGATTTCAACATACATTTCATACATTTTTCATAGCTTGAGACTAGTTTTCTACATTTTCTGAAAGATACGTATCTTTTTATGAAATGATATGATTTTTTGTCCTAATTTTTTCTTCTCTTTTTAATTTAAAGATGGCGATCGTCCGCTTCCAATGGACATTTATGTGGATTTTTTCTGAGCTCCATGCTATTTTCTAACTTTTTTGTATAATATGAATCTTGTTATGAATGAGGGAGGCCTTTGGCCTCCCCTCCTTCATTACCCATTCATTAGGTCCCCCATTACTTAGAGTAATGGAGACCCTTGGTCTACTAGAGGCTTTTGGCCTCCCCCAATATGAGATAAATAAATAGAGCACCATGGCTCTTAGCTATGGTTACTCATTCTTAGCAATGAAATGATCTCTCTCTCTCTCTCTCTCTCTCTCTCTCTCTCTCTCTCTCGCGAGTTTATTTTCATCCAACACGTTATCAGCACGAGTTCTCCAATCTTGAGCAAAATTCTTCATCTAAATTCATCCCTACGCGCAAGTAATCTAAAGTTGCTGCAGCGGTTCGTTGGAGCGTTGTGGCATCCTCAAAGCGTTCGGGAGCTTGGATTATTATTTCTACAGATCATCGTCGCGTTCTTCCCTAGATCATTGATCTAGAGGTAAAACCCTATAATCCTGTAGATAAAATTAGACTAAATAATTTTTACATTGTTTTAATATACAAGTAAAAAAATTTTAGTCTAATAAAAGAAAAAAAAATTATCACTATTACAAAGTTTTTTCTATGAAATTTTTTTCCTTTTGCCATTAAAATTCTTCGGTGGGAAGAAGAACCGGAATGAAATCCTCCCCTCCCCCCTAACGGAGGAGGGGGGGCCTTCCCACAACGCCGACCATGCCCCCTGCAGCAGGGGGCCTTCTGCGCCGCCGCCCCCCGCTGCAGGGGGGCGGCCTGAGGCCGATCCCCCCCTGCAGTGGGGGGGGCCTTCCGCGCCACCGCCCCCCCGCTGCAGGGGGGCGGCCTGAGGCCGATCCCCCCCTGCAGCGGGGGGGGGGGGGGGCATTCCGCGCCGCCCCCCCCCCCCCCGCTGCAGGGGGGCGGCCTGAGGCCGATCCCCCCTGCAGCGGGGGTTCTTCCGCGCCGCCGCCCCCCGCTGCAGGGGGACGGCCCGAGGCCGAGGCCCGAGGCCCGAGGCCGAGGCCCGAGGCCCGAGGCCCGAGGCCGAGGCTGAGGCCGAGCCCGGAGCCCGAGGCCCGAGGCCGAGCCCGAGGCCCGAGACCCGAGGCCGTGCCCGAGGCCCGAGGCCGAGGCTAATAGCTTATTTTTGGCCCGAAGCCATAATAATTGCGGCAAACAACTTTGCAGAACTGCGGAACGGGCCATAAGCACTTATACTAAAACTAATTTTTGGCCAGAAGCCACAAAATTCTACACAAATTCGGCTTCTTCATAATTTTAAAGAAGAATTAAATTTGCAAATTTAAATTTATGAGAAAAACTTTGTAAAATCAATAATTACATTTATATGTTCCTCTGTTTATTTAAACATCTCTCTTGCAAATTAGTATGTATGGTTTACTAGAATTTTTAAAAAATATAATCATCTCAGAGATCCTGAGACTGCTCTGCCGTTAGTTAACTAACCTAACGGTGTATGACGTTTCCACGTGGTCTACGAGATAATTATATTTTCTAGTTTACTTTTTCCATATTTTTTGTGCTTGAGATATATGCGTGGTTGTTTAATTTATGCCTGTAGCATATAAACTGCGTGGATGTTTAAAATAAGTAAAAATGTGTCTTTCGGGATCGGCCATTGCATACCTATTTACATTTCCAGCACTTTTTCTTTTTTTTGAGAGAATTTGTAAGTGAGGAAATTGTATAAATAGCCAAGGCTCGGTGCAACAGCATAAGAAGACGGATGCAGAAATAGGGACCCACCCGGGGTTTCCAAAGTTGTATTTTTCATTCTCTTTTCTTTGGACTGTAATCAGACTTTGGACTGGATATTATTTTGGGTATCTGGTCGATCCCCGCATTTTTACTTATTAATTACTTTATGCATGGATTGTTGAATTTATTTTAATTCATGCTTATCTTTAAATTGCATAGATAAAATGGCTAAATTGGCAAGCGTCGATTTCGAGGTGCTTGATGCAGCTGGCAAGAATTACTTGAGCTGGCGAGTGGACTTGAAGTTCCACTTGCGCTCCATGGCGCTCCTGCGCTCCATCCTGGCCCCCGCAGTGGCCCAATCATCGGCTCCCGCAGCATCCGATGCATCTGCTAACAAAGCCCCAGAAGCGGCCCCTTCAGCTGGCAGTACCTCTACCACTGTCTCTGATATGGATAAGGCGAAAGCCATTATCTATATCAGACGACACATAGATCGGACCCTGAAGGCCGAATACTTGACGGTAGAGGACCCTCTGGAGTTATGGACAGCGTTAGAGGCACGCTACAGACATCAAATTGATGTCATACTCCCGCGTGCCAGCTATGAGTGGGAGAACCTCCGACTTCAGGACTACAAGTCCGTTGCTTAGTACAACTCAGCACTTCACAACATCACCTCACGCCTGAAGTTGTGTGGTGAAGAAGTCTCGGAGCACCGCATGTTGGAAAAGACATTTACCTCGTTTCACGAGAAAGATGCTATCCTCATGCAGCAGTATCGTGAACGCAATTTCACGAAGTTCTCTGACCTGCTCTCTTGCCTCCTAAGGGCAGGGCAGAATAGAGACCTTTTACTGGCCACTCATAACCAGCGCCCGGCAGGCTCAGCTCCTATTCCCGAAGCCCACAGTGTTCACCCCCCGAAGTGGAAGAACAAGAAGAGGGGCAGAAAGAACAAAGGAAATGCCCCTATGAAACCAGCCAATGCTCCTCCCTAAAGCAAGAATAACAAAGGGAAGAAAAACTTCACTTGGAAGCGTAAGAACACTGATACAGCGTCAAATCCAAAGAAGACATGGGAGGACAAATGTCATCGTTGTGGCATGACTGGACATTGGTCCAGAAACTGTCGCACACCTCGCCATTTCCAGGAACTGTATCAGGCGAGCCAGAAGCCTCCGCCTGAAACAAACATGGCAAATGTGGAAAATCCGACGAAGTTCACTTCTAAGGATTTCGAAAATGACGACCTGCTCGATTGAGCCTCATCTTTATCTATGCTTTTCAAAGAATAAATTGTAGCTTCATCTCTAGTATGCTTAATAAAGACGATCTTTTATTTTGAATATATGCATTTTACATTTCCATCAATAAATTATCGTTTTTTGCTTATATAGATGATGTATGAGTGCCTAGTGGACAGTGCCTCGACGCACACTATCCTTCGCGATGAATGCTATTTCAATAGCATAAGTAAATATGACGGTCCTGTCATTACAATTTCAGGACTTCCAAAATAATCGAAGGATCTGGTGATGCAATATTATTGCTCCCAAATAACACAAGACTAAAAATCAATAATGCACTATTTTCTCCAAGATCAAATAGAAATCTCATAAGCTTCAAGGACATCCGTTTAAACGGATATCACTTAGAAACTAGAGATGAAAATAAGGTTGAATACCTGTATGTCACTCTTCGTAAAGATGGCCAGAAGACCATCTGCGAAATATTTAAGGGACTCCCGTCGGGTCTCTACCAAACATACATTCAACCAGTCGAAGCCAATATGACTGAGCACCAGACGTGCCAGCCAATGCCACCATTTCAACTATGGCATAACAGACTTGGTCACCCTGGATCCATTCTGATGCGACGCATCTTATCTGAATCCCGTGGACATGATTTGAAGAACCAGAAGATTCTTCAGAAAGGTGAATTTCCTTGTCCCCCTTGTTTCAAGGGGAAACTAATAACGAGACCATCGCCCCTAAAAGTGGGTTTAGAGTCTCCTGGCTTCCTTGAGAGGATACATGGTGACATTTGCGGGCCTATTCACCCCGCAAGTGGCCCATTTCGGTACTTCATGGTACTAATATATGCATCCACAAAATGGTCTTATGTGTGCCTCTTGTCCACCCGTAACCTAGCTTTTCCAAAGCTATTGGCACAGATAATTAGGTTACGTGCTCATTTCCCCGATAACCATATCAAGAAACTACGTCTTGATAATGCGGGCGAATTCACATCTCAAGTCTTCGAAGACTATTGCCAGGCAACGGGTATAGAAGTTGAACATCCAGTAGCTCATGTTCACACCCAGAATGGATTAGCAGAGTCTCTTATAAAGAGACTCCAATGGATTGCACGTCCATTGCTTATGCAATCCCAATTGCCGGTGGATGCTTGGGGGCATGCTATTCTGCATGCCGCATCTCTTATCAGGATACGCCCCTCTGGAGGCAATACATTATCCCCGATGCAACTAGCATACGGCTCAACTCCAGATATATCTCATTTGAGAATATTTGGTTGTGCGGTCTATGTTCCAATAGCACCACCTCAGAGGACCAAAATGGGTCCTCAATGTCGTCTAGGAATCTATATTGGATTTGATTCACCCTCGATTATTAGATACCTAGAACCCCTAACGGGGGACGCATTTAAGGCACGTCTTGTTGATTGTGAATTCGATGAGAAAACTTTTCCAAAGTTGGGCAAACATTCCAAGAAGCCTGAAGCTTCGGAGACCATTAATTGGGAAAATAAGTCTTTGTCCTTTTATGATCCGCGTACAAATCTGTGTGAAGATGAGATCCTGAAGATCCTTCACATCCAGAATACAATACACCAATTGCCGGATAAATTCACGGACAGCCAGAAGATTGTCCGTTCACACGTCCATGCTGCTAACACTCCAGCTAGGATTGACATCCCTATAAATGGATGCAATCCACCCGCAGCAGAAATGGCTGTACCTCAATTGAAAAGAGGACGGCCACCAGGTTCAAAAGATAAAGTTCCTCGAAAGAGGAAGATTCCTAGTGAAAATAAGATTATCCCTCCACAGGATACTGAGCTCAGGACAGCTACCTCTCCCCTCCTAATTTTCCCCGCAGAGGAAACATTAGGAGAAACATCATTAAACTTTGTACGTACTGGGGAGGTACTGGACCGGCCTAGCACAGTCGTCGTCGACGATTTTGCGTTCACTATTGCGTTCACGTCGCTGAATACGACGATGACGTTGAACCACTTTCTCTAGCGGATTGTAAACGCAGAGATGATTGGCCAAAGTGGGACGAGGCGATAAGAGTAGAGCTGGACTCACTCTTGAAACACAAAGTCTTTGGACTTGTAGTCCAAACACCAGTAGGTGTTAGACCTGTGGGATATAAGTGGGTTTTCATTAGAAAAAGAAATGAAGAAAATCTAATCGTCCGATACAAGGCGCGTCTTGTAGCAAAGGGTTTTTCCCAAAGACCGGGTATCGATTATGAAGATACATACTCCCCGGTAATGGACGCTATTACATTCAGATTCTTAATAAGCCTATCATCTCTGGCAAGCCTAGAAATGCAGCTCATGGACGTTGTGACTGCATATCTTTATGGCGATTTAGATAAAAAGATCTATATGAAACTACCAGATGGGTTTAACTTACCCACAGAGATGAAAGAGATACCTCGGGACGTATTCTCTGTTAGACTACATAGATCCTTGTATGGACTAAAACAGTCGGGCAAAATGTGGTATAACAGCCTAAGTGATTTCCTTGCACAGCAAGGATTCACTAATAACGAAGTCTGCCCGTGCATGTTTATCAAAAGAACATGAAAAGGATTCGTCATCATAGCAGTTTACGTTGATGACTTAAATCTCATAGGCTCTCCAGCAGAGATTAATGAGATATCTGCAAGGCTAAAGCACACTTTTGAAATGAAAGACCTAGGCAAAACGAAGTATTGCCTTAGCTTGCAGATTGAACACCTACAAGGTGGAATCCTTCTACATCAATCCAATTATACCAGGAAGCTTTTAAATAAGTTCCAAATGGATAAATGTCATCCTTTATGTACCCCTATGGTCGTGAGATCATTAGACGTACAAAAGGACCCCTTCCGGCCTCTGGAAGAGGGGGAGGAGATACTGGGTCCAGAAGTACCCTACCTAAGTGCCATTGGTGCACTTCTCTATCTGGCTAACTGCACGCATCCCGATATAGCGTTTGCAGTCAATCTCCTAGCCAGACACAGTGCAGCGCCTACAAAGCGCCACTGGAATGGAGTAAAGCATCTTCTGCGATACCTCCAGGGTTCCGTAGACCTTGGACTTTACTACCAGAGATGTGCCTCCTCCCAGTTACTTGGTTATGCCGATGCAGGCTATCTTTCAGATCCGCGGCAAAATCACAGACTGGTTTTGTCTTTACCTACGGAGGAACTGCTATCTCCTGGAGATCGGTAAAACAAACCACTACTGCTACATCTTCCAACCATGCAGAGCTAATCACGATCCATGAAGCGAGCAGAGAATGTTTTTGGCTACGCTCCGTCGTCCAACACATCCTCCAATCCACTGGCCTGAAGACCGGTGATCTGGAGCCTACTGCCCTATTCGAAGACAACACCGCGTGCATTGCTCAGCTTCAGAAGGGCTACATCAAAGGCGACAGGACAAAACACATTTCTCCCAAGTTTTTCTGGATGCACGAGCAGAAGAACGACAAGCAGATTGAAGTTCGACAGATCCAGTCATGCAACAACTTAGCTGATCTTTTTACTAAGGCATTGCCTAAATGTACTTTTGTAAAGCTTGTAAAGAACATTGGTATGCGACAGTTGAAAGACCTGCAAGCATGAAGCTTGTACGGATCAGGGGGAGTAACCTGTGGGTTGCACTCTTTTTCCTTAAGCTGTTGGGTTATCCCACTGGGTTTTCCACAGCTAAGGTTTTAACGAGGCAAACACACTTACTCTGGATCCAGAAGTATCCACCCCTTGCCTCAGTAGCTGAGACCGAAGTGATGAATGTGTAAGGGGGAGTGTTATGAATGAGGGAGGCCTTTGGCCTCCCCTCCTTCATTACTCATTCATTAGGTCCCCCATTACTTAGAGTAATGGGGACCCTTGGTCTACTAGAGGCTTTTGGCCTCCACCACTATGAGATAAATAAATAGAGCACCATGGCTCTTAGCTATGGTTACTCATTCTTAGCAATGAAATGATCTCTCTCTCTCTCTCTCTTGAGTTTATTTTCATCCAACAAATCTTCATATTAAATAATATGAGTTTTATAACCTAATTTCGTCATCCCTTATTTTTCAGTTGAATATAGCAATCTTCTAGTTCCACGGGACATTTTTGCAGATTTTTCTCAGTTTGGGGCTATTTTTCTACATTTTTGAGAAGTTATGGATCTTTTTATTAAATGATATGATTTTTTGCCCAATTTTGTCATATTCTATTTTTTAGTTGAAGATAGCAATCTCCCATTTCTATTGGACAGTTTGCATATTATTTTGACCTAGGGACTATTTTCTAAATTTTTTTGAAAGATATGGATCTTTTTATTAAATGGTATGATTTTTGGCCTAATTTTGTATTTTCTTATTTTTCAGTTGAAGGTGTGGATCTCTCTGTTCCAAAGGTTATTTTTGCGGAATTTTATAAGTTTGATGCTATTTTCTACATTTTAATAAATGATATATTTTTATAGTCCACGTTTGTCTTCTCTTATTTTTTCAGTTGAAGATGGCGATCTCCCGGTTACAATGGACATTTTTGCGGATTTTCCTTAACTTGAGTCTGGTTTTCTACATTTTGAGAAAGATATGGATCTTTTTATGTAATAATATGATTTTGGCCTTATTTTATCTTCTCTATTTTTCAAATAAAGATGATGATCTCTCGGTTCCAACAATTTGCGGAATTTTCTGAGCCCTGGGATATTTTCTACATTTTTTTGTAAGATATGAATCTTTCCTTTAAATGATATGATTTTTATAGCCTAATTTTACCTGCTCTTATTTTTTTCAGCTGAAAATGTCGACCTCCCACTTCCAACGAACATTTTAATGGATTTTTTGAGCTCGGTGCTATTTTTTACAATTTATGGAAGATATAAATCGTTTTATTAAATGATATGATTTTTAAAGCCTATGTTTGCCTTCTCTTATTTTTTTAGTTGAAGATGTTGATCTCTCGGTTACAATAGAATTTTTTGCGGATTTTTCTATGCTCCAGGCTATTTTCTACATATTCTGGAAGATATGGATCTTTATATTAAATGATATGATTTCTATGGTCTAATTTTGTCTTCGCTTATTTTTTTAGTTGATGATGACAATCTCTCGGTTCAGATGGACATTTTTGCGTATTATTCTGATCTGGGGCTATTTTCTAAATTTTCTGTAATATTTGTATCTTTTTATTAAATGATATGATTTTTGGCCTATTTTTGTCTTCTCTTATTTTTCAGTTGAAGATGGCGATCTCCCGGTTTCAACGAATATTTTTGCTGATTTTTAAGAGCTCGATGCTATTTTCTATATTTTATGAAAGATAAGGATCTTTTTATTAAATGATACGAATTTTATAGCCTACATTTCTCCTCTTATTTTTCAGTTGAAGATGGCGATTTTTCTGTTCTAACAAACATTTTTGCGTATTTTTCTTAGCTTGGGTCGTTTTTTCTACCTTTTGGAAGATAGGGATATTTTACTTAAATGATATGATTTTTTGGTCCAATTTTATCTTCTCTTTTTTTAGTTGAAAATATCGATCTCCCGGTTCCAATTTACATTTGTGCGGATTTTTTTGTGCTCCGGGCTATTTTCTACATTATCTATAATATATGGATCTTTATATTAAATGATATGATTTTTATTGCTTAATTTTGTCTTCTCTTATTTTTCAGCTGAAGATGGCGATCTCCCGGTTCCAAGTAACATTTTTGTGGATTTTTCTGAGCTTGGGGTTATTTTTTACATTTTCAGGAAGTTATGGATCTTTTTATTAAATGATATGATTTTTTGGCCAAAATTTGTCTTCTTTACTTTTTAAGCCGAAGATGGTGATCTCCCGGTTCCAATGGACATTTTTTCAGATTATTTTGACCTCTGGGCTATTTTATAAATTTTCTGGAAGATATGAATCTTTTTTAAATGATTTGATTTTTGGCCTAATTTTTCCTTCTCTTATTTTTAAGTTAAAATGGTGATCTCCCGGTTCCAACTGATATTTTTGCGGATTTTTCTAAGCTCGGTGCTATTTTATATATTTAATGGAAGTTATGTATCTTTTTTATTAAATGAGATGATTTTTATAGCCTACATTTTTCTTCTCTTATTTTTTAGGTGAAGATGGCGATCTACCAGTTCCAACGAACAGTTTTGCAAACTTTTCTTTGCTCGGGACTATTTCTCTACATTTTCAGTAAGATATGTATATTTTGTTAAATGATATGATTTTTGGCCTAATTTTGTCTTCTCAATGTCGATCTCCCTGTTCCAACGGACATTTTTACGGATTTCTCAGAGCTCCGGGCTATTTTCTATATTTTATGAAAGATTTGAATCTTTTTACTAAAGGATATGATTTTGGCCTAATTTTGTCTTCTCTTAATTTTTCAGTTGAAGATGAAGATCTCCCGATTCCAATGGACATTTTTGCAGATTTTTCTGAGTTTTGAGCTATTTTCTACATTTTATGGAACATATGGCTCTTTTTATTAAATGATATGATTTTTATAGCCTAAGTTTGTCGTGTTATACTTTTCAGTTGAAGATGGCGATCTACTGGTTCCAACGGACATTTTTTCGATTTTTCTGAGCTTGTGGCTGTTTTTCTACATTTTGGAGAAGTTATAGATCTTTTTATTAAATGATTTGATTTTTGACCTCATTTTTTCTTCTCCTATTTTTTTAGTTGAATATGTCGATCTCCATCTTTCAACGAACATTTTTGCAGATTTTTCTGAGCTTCGGGTTGTTTTCTACATTTTCAAAAAGTTATGGGTCTTTTATTAAATGATATGATTTATGTAGCATAATATTGTCTTCTCTTATTTTTTAAGTTGAAGATGGCGATCTTCCGGTTCCAACAGACATTTTTACGTATTTTTTGAGCTCGGTGCTATTTTCTACATTTTATGGAAGCTACATAACTTTTTATTAAATAATATGATCTTTATAACCTACGTTTGTATTTTCTTAGCTTGAGACTATTTTTCTACATTTTCTGGAAGATAGGTATCTTTTTATGAAATGATATGATTTTTTTCCGAATTTTGTCTTCTCTTTTTTAACTTTGAAGATGGTGATCTCCTGATTCCAATGGACATTTGTGTGGAGTTTTTTGAGCTCTGGTTTATTTTCTATATTTTTGTATAATATGAATCTTCATATTAAATAATTTGATTTTTATAACCTAATTTTTTCATCTCTTATTTTTCAGTTGACGATAGCGATCTCCCAGTTCCAAGGGACATTTTTACAGATTTTCTAAGTTTGGGGGCTATTCTTCTACATTTTCGAGAAGTTATGGATCTTTTTATTAAATGATAAAATTTTTGGGCCTAATTTTGTCTCCTTTTATGTCTCTGTTGAAGATAGCGATCTCCTGTTTCTAACGGACATTTTGCGTATAATTTTCACCTAGGAACTATTTTCTAAATTTTCTGGAAGTATTGATATTTTTATTAAAAGATATGATTTTTGGCCTAATTTTGTCTTCTCTTATTTTCAGTTGAAGATGGTGATCTCCATGTTCTAACGGACATTTTTACAGATTTTTATAAACTCGGTGTTATTTTCTACATTGTTATAAATGATATGTTTTTATAGCCTACGTTTTTCTTCCCTTATTTTTTTCAATTGAGGATGGCGATCTCCTGTTCCAATGGACATTTTGCGGATTTTTCTTAGCTTGAGTCTCTTTTAATACATTTTCTGAAAGATACAGATCTTTTTACGAAATAAAATGATTTTTGGCCTAATTTTGTCTTCTCTATTTTTCAGTTGAAGATGGCGATCTCCCGGTTCCGACAAACATTTTTGCGAAATTTTTCGAGCTCGGTATATTTTCTACATTTTCTGTAAGATATGAACCTTTATATTAATTGGTATGATTTTTATAGCCTAATTTGTCTTCTCTTATTTTTGAGTTGAAGATGGCTATCTCCCAGTTTCAACGTACATTTTTACGGATTTTTTTGAGCTCGGTGCTATTTTCTACATTTTATGGAAGATATAAATATTTTTATTAAATGATATGATTTTATAGCCTACATTTGTCTTCTCTAGTTTTTAAGTTGAAGATGGTGATTTCTCGGTTTCAACGGAATTTTTTGCAGACTTTTTTGAGCTCAGGCTATTTTCTACATATTATAGAAGATATTGATCTTTATATTAAATGATATGATTTTATGGTCTAATTTTGTCTTCTTTTATTTTTAAGTTGATGATGGCAATCTCCTGGTTCCAAAGGACATTTTTGCGTAGTATTCTGATCTCGTGGCTATTTTCTAAATTTCTGGAATATATGTATCTTTTTATAAAATGATATGATTATTGGCCTAATTTTGTCTCCTCTTATTTTCATTTGAAGATGGTGATCTCCCGGTTCCAAAGAACATTTTAACCGATGTTTATGAGCTCGGTGCTATTTTCTATATTTTATAAAAGATATGGAGTATAGCCCACATTTCTCTTCTCTTATTTTTAGTTGAAGATGGCGATCTTTCGGTTCCAACTGACATTTTTGCGTATATTTCTTTGCTTAGGACTATTTTTCTATCTTTTCTGGAAGTTATGGATATTTTAATTAAATGATATGATTTTTTGGCCCAATTTTGTATTCTCTTTTTTCAGTTAAAGATGGCGATCTCCACGTTCCAACGGATATTTTTTACAGATTTTTCTGAGCTCGAGACTACTTTTCTACATTTTCGGAAAGTTATGTATCCTTTTATTAACTGATCTGATTTTTTAACCTAATTTTATCTTCTCTTATTTTTTCCGTCGAAGATAGTGAACTACCGGTTCTAACTGACATTTTTTGCTGATTTATTTGATCTCGTTGATATTTTCTAAATTTTCTGGAAGATATTGATATTCTTATTAAATGATATGATATTTGGCCTAAATTTGTATTGTCTTATTTTCAGTTGAAAATGTCGATCTTCCGGTTCCAACGGACATTTTTGCTTATGTTTCTGAGCTTGGTGCTATTTTATAAATTTTATGGAAGATATGTTTCTTTTTATTAAATGATATGCTTGTTATATAGCCTACGTTTGTCTTTTCTTATTTTTTCAGTTGAAGATGGCGATCTACCAGTTTCAACAAACATATTTGCTAAATTTTCTTAGCTTGGGACAAATTTTCTACATTTTCTGGAAGATCTGGACCTTTTATTAAATGTTATGATTATTTGGCATAATTTTGTCTTCTCTTATTTCAGTTGAAGATGGCGATCTCCGGGTTCCAACAGATATTTGAGCGGATTTTCTGAGCTCTGTTCTATTTCCCACATTTTTATAAGATATGGACCTTTTTATTAAATCAGATGAGTTTTATAGCCTAATTTTTGTCTTCTCTTTTTTCAATTGATGATGGCCATCTCCCGGTGCAAATGGACATTTTTGCGGATTTTCTGAGCTCAGTGCTATTTTTCTATATTTTATGCAAGATATGCATCATTTTATTCAATGATATGATTTTTTGGCCTAATTTTGTCTTCTCTTATTTTTTAAGTTGATGATGGCAATCTCCCAGTTCCAACGAACATTTTAGCGGATTTTTTAACCTCGAGGCTATTTCTACATTTTATGGAAGAGATGGATCTTTTAATTAAATTATTTGATTTTGGCCTATTTTTTTCCTTATGTTTCAGATGAAGATGGCGATCTCCCGGTTCCAACGGACATTTTTGCGGAATTTTCTGAGCTACCTGCTATTTCTACATTTTCTATAAGATACGGATATTTATATTAAATGATTTGATTATTATAGCCTAATTTTGTCTATTTCAGTTTAAGATGGTGATCTCTCGATTCAAAAGGACATTTTGCGTATTTTACTTAGCTCGGAGCTATTTTCTGTATTTTCTGGAAGATATGGATCATTTTATTAAATGATATGATTTTTGGCATAATTTTGGCTTCTCGTATTTTTTAGTTGAAGATGGCGATCTCTCTATTCCAACTTACATTTTTGCCGATTTTTCTGAGCTCGGGGCTGTTCTTGCTTTTTCTGTAAGATATGGCTCTTTTTATTAAATGATATCATTTTGGCCTAATTTTGTGTTCTCTTATTTTTCAGAAGATGGCGATCTCCCTATTGCAATAGACATTTTTGCAAATTTTTCTGTGCACGGAGCTATTTTCTACATTTTATTGGAGATATAGATATTTTAATTAAATGATATGATTTTTTGGCCTAATGTTGACTTCTCTTATTTTTTCAGTTGAAGATGGTGATTTCCCCGTTCCTACGGATATTTTTGCGGATTTTTCTGAGCTCGTGACTATTTTTCTACATTTTTTGTAAGTTGTGTATCTTTTTATTAAATGATTGTTATGAATGAGGGAGACCTTTGGCCTCCCCTCATCTTTATCCCACATTAATCCCCATCAAGCTTACTAATAGGGACCTTTGGTATCACATGTCCTTTTATATTCTACTATTATGAATAAATAGAGAACCATGGCTTTATGCCATGGTAACTTATTCTCTTCATTTCTAACACGTTATCAGCACTTCAGCTCTCAATTTTCTTGAGCTTCTCCTAATAATCCCCTCAAATTATCCTCGCAGCGCGTTGGAATCTTTGGTTGCTGCGATCCATTGCGGTGATTTCCACGGTCCATCAGGAGCGGTGTTTCATTCTACGGATCTAATCGTTATCGATGATCGTCCCTAAATCTAATGGATCTAGAGGTAAACAATAGAAACCACTACATGCGCATGTTATGCTGTTAAATTTGTGAAATCTAGAAAGAAAAACAAATTTCAAACAGATTAACTGTTAAAAAAGATTAACACATAATTAATAAAATGGGCTGTCGCCCCCGGGGAGCCTTCGAAGAGCATCGGACCCACCGTTTGGGGCCATCCAATCGCCGGACCGCCCCTCCCCCCGTCGAGGGGGGCCTTCTTTTCGCTGGAATCGCCCCTCTCCTGTTGGAGGGGTGCCCTCCTTGAGTGCCGCCCTGCCCCTGTCCAGGGGCCTCCTGCAGCTCTGCCCCCTCCCTATCGGAGGGGGCCTCTTTGATCGTCGAGCACCGTGTCGGGGGATATCCTTGCGCCTGCATCGGAGCACCGCACGCGTCCGACGATGGCCGGATCAAAAATGACGGTGATGCTGCCTTCCCCTCCCCGTCAGAGGGGGCCTACCTGCTGACGGAGCGCCGCCCCCCCTGTCAGGGGGGCCTGCTTGCTGCCGAA
This sequence comes from Scilla litardierei, assembly GCA_030789695.1. Classification (NCBI taxonomy): domain Eukaryota; kingdom Viridiplantae; phylum Streptophyta; class Magnoliopsida; order Asparagales; family Asparagaceae; genus Scilla; species Scilla litardierei. Next base: position 38,565,063 of record CM061130.1, on the reverse strand, counting down.
GAGCGCCGCCCCCCCCTGTCGGGGGGCCTGCCTGCTGTCAGAGAGCGACGCCCCGTCTCGCCCCCCTAGAGGGTGCGTCGTCCTACCCCTTAAAGGGTGTGCCGCCCCGTCTCACCCCCTTGTAGAGGGGCTGCCACCCCTAATCGCCCCTCTGTAGAGGGTGCACTGCCCGTCTCGCTGACCCGCCCCATCGAGGGTCTTGCATCTTCAACTCGTCCCCCTGACGGGAGGGGGGCTATAGATCCGCCAAGGAGGGTGGACCATTCCCTTTAGCTGTCGGTCTCCACCCCCCTGTGGATTAATTAATGGTGGATTAATTTTAATAACGGCTGCGAAATTTCGATTAACCAATGCATCGATTCGTTTTCGGTGGGAGGTTTTCGATTCGGCCACCAGACCAAATCATTTCAAACCTGACAGCTGCCCCTATCATGTCCACATCCTTTAAACCCTAACCCTAGGGTGAGGGGGAGCAGAGCATGTGCCTCACCTGACGGGCCAGAAGCCCAGTACTTAACAAAATTGATAATAATAAATGGTTATTTTTGGCTAACGGACCTCCCACCCGTAGCCAGCTCGTGGGCCCCTGGCCTGTAGGCCAACTTAATTTTAATTCAGATATTAATATATAATTCTGAAAACACCATATTAAACCCTGAAAATTCTGGAAAAATCCAGAAAAATCATGGAATAACAGGCTGATGTTATTGTGTTTGATAAACTCTTTTTAGAGTTTTTGGCGCAAATTAAAATTTTATTTAATGAATTTTATCTTTAGTTCATTAATTATCGCTTTATTTTTTAATTGGATAAAATTAATTATTAATTTACGTTTTTAATCATTACAAGGATCCTGAGACCGCTCTGTCGTTAGGTTAGTTATCTAACCTAACGGGTAATGACGTTTCCCTGTGGTCCAAGTAATTTTTAACGTAAATTAAAAATATTTATCCAATACAATTGCCTGCAATGTTGAATATATGTATTGATTATGCATGTGTGTTTGCATGGTTGATTTTTATATTGCATGTAGCATATATAAACTGTATGGATATTGTAAATAGATTAGTCTTGTGGTTTGGGATCGGCCATTTTGAGATACACTTTTTTATATTCCTTGCTTTGTTTTTCTGTTTTGAGAGGAATTGTATTGAGGTTATAATGTAAAATGCCAAAAGACCGAATGAAGAAGATGATGAAATCTGAATTATTCTGGGACCCAAAATGGGTTTCCAAGTTGTATTTTTTTTTTCTATTTGTATTTCATCTTCATGGACTGTATTCGGACACTTTTGGACATTTTTATTTCTAAGGGTATCTGGCCGATCTCCACATGACTGATTATTTATTTATTTTTGCATGAATTTATTTTTCACGAATATTAATTCATGCGTATTTAATTGCATAAATAAATGGAAATATTGGCGAGTGTTGATGTACTGGATGCGGCAGTAAAGAACTATCTGAGCTGTCGGGTGGACCTGAAGTTACACCTGCGCTCAATGACTCTTATGAGTACGAATCTGGCTCCTACTACTGTGCCTGCGGCCCCAGCAGCGGCCTAGGCTACTTCAACCGCGACCTCTGAAGCGGCACAATCATCTGTCTCTGATATAGATAATGCGAAGGCCATTATCTACATTAGGAGACACAAAAATCAGACCTTAAAAGGCGAATATCTGACAGTAGAGGATCCACTTGAGTTTTGGAGGACACTGAAGGCACGTTATAAACATCAGATTGATGTTATACTGCCACATGATAGTTATGAGTTGGGAAACCTCCGACTTCAGGATTTCAAGTCTGTGTCTGAGTATAACTCAGCACTCCATAATATCACCTCACGCCTGAAGCTGTACGGTGAAGAGGTCTCGGAGCAACGCATGTTGGAATCACATCTTTCCATGAAAAGGATGCAATCCTCATGCAACAGTACCGTGAAAGGAATTTAACGAAATTCTCTGACTTACTCTACTGCCTCCTAAGGGCAGAGCAGAACATAGCCTTGTTACTAACCACTCACAACCTATGCCCTGTCGGGGCTGCTCCTTTCCTTGAAGCCCATCTTGGTTCTTCCCAGAAGACGAAGAACAAGAAGAAGGCCAGAAATTACAAGGTTAAAGCTGTGATGTAACCGGCTAGAGGACCTCCACAGAACAATAACTACAACCAGTGGAAGAAAAAGAATACATGGACAAGTAACAACAATAGCGAATACATGGACAAGTAACAACAATGGCCAACCATCTATTCCCAAGAAGAACTGGGTAGACAAGTGTCATAGATGTGGCATGACTGGACATTGATCCAGAAACTTCTGCACTCCACGTAATCTCCAGGATCTTTATCAGGCGAGCCTGTAGCCTCGTCCTGAAACAAGTCTGGTTGAATCTCATCCTTCAACCAAGCTGACCGCAAAAGACTTCGATCACGACGACTTGGTCAACTGAATCTTATCTTAGTTTGCTTTTATATATGCATTTTAAATACAAGTTTACTTCATCTGTATTTTCTTTTTGAACAAAAAAAACTTTATGAATGCATATTTAGCTTTAGTTTATAAAGCCTAGTCATTCAAATATATAGATGAAGTGTGATATATTGTGGACAGTGCCTCGATGCACTGATGCAGCATTAATATATTGCTCTCACATACAACGAGACTATAAGATACAAATTTCTCTCCTTAATCATATAGGAATCTCCCAAGTTTCAAGGATATTTCGTTTAAAACGAACATACCTTGGAAACTATGGATAATAAATAGTGAAAATCTTTATATAACTCGTCAAACGGATGGCCAGAAGACCATCTGCGCACGATTCGTTGGACCCCCATCGGGTCCCTATCATTATAGATATTCGACCTATATAAAGCCAACTAAAGTGTCGTTCATTGCCAGAGTTTTCAACTCTGACACACTAGACTTGGTCATCCTGGTTCAGCGATAATGGATGCATCATCAAATGAATCCATTGGAGAACCTGATGATTCTTCAAAAGGTTGAGTTTCCTTGACCCACTTTGTCAAAAGGAAAAACTTATAGAGAGACCTTCCCTCCTGAAAGTGGGATTAGAGTCTCCTGGCTTCATTGAGAGAAAACATGGTGACCTTTGTGGGCCTATTCACCCTGCAAGTGGACCATTTCGGTACTTCATTGTCGTGATAGATGCATCTACTAGATGATCTTATGTGTGCCTTTTTGTCCACCCGCAATCTAGCTTTCTCAAAAGCTGATAATCTGGGTGAATTCACTACACATGTCTTTCAAGACTACTACCAAGCAACTGGCATTGAAATTGAATATCATACAGTATGTTCATACTCAGAATGGGTTATCAGAGTCTCTGATAAAGAGATTCCAATGGTTTTCGCGTCCATTGTTAAAACCCAGTTGCCTGTGGATGTTTAGGGATACGCCATAATGCATTTTGCATCTCTTATCACGATACGGTCCTCTCTTGGCCATATCTTATAACTGATGCCTCTTGCTTATGGTCCACCGCCAAACATATCTTATTTGAGAGTGTTTGGATATGCTAATATTTGTCCACATAGCACCACGTTTTGATAACTGTGAATTTGAGGAGCAAAGTCTCATTAAAATAGGCATGCGGTCTAAAGAATCCTGAAGCTTCTGAGACCATATCATGCGACACAAAAGTCCTAATCTCCTTATGTTCCGCATACTATTTCTGTGTGAAGATGAGATCCAGAAGATCCTCCAAATTCAGACTAAAGTAAATCAATTGGCGGATAAATTCACGGACAACCCTAAGATTGTTCGTTCACACGTTCATGCTGCCAACACGCCAGCTAGGATTGACATCTCCAAAGATGGATGCAATCCACTGGCAGCAGAATTGGCTATACCTCAATTGAAAAGAGGACGCCCGCCAAGTTAAGAATATAAAGTTCCTCGAAAGAGGAAGATTCCTGTATTAAAATGATCCCACCACAGGATGCTCAGCTCAGACCAGCGACCTCTCCCATCCTAATTTCCCCTGCAGAGGCAACAATAGGACATCATTTTATTAAGTATGTACTGGAGAGGTATTGGATAGATATAGCACAGTCGTCGTCGACGATTTTGCTTTCGCTATTACCGTTCACGTCGCTGAATACGACGATGACGTTCAATCCACTTTTCTATAGCGTAAACACATAGATTGGCCAAAGTGGAATGAGGTAATAAGAGTAGAGCTGGACTCACTCTTGAAAAGCAAAGTCTTTGGACCAGTAATCCATACGCTGAATGTGTAAAACCTGTGGAATATAAGTTTGGTTTTCATAAATAAATGAAGGAAATATGATCATTTTCCTATTTCATACTAAGCCTAACGTCTCTGGAAAAGCCAACAAATGTAGCTCATGGACGTTATGATTGCATATCTATACGGCAATATAGATACGGAGATCTATATGAAACTTTCAGAAGGGTATATTATACCCCCAGAGATGAAAGAGAGACATGGTAACGTCTTCTCTATAAAAGATTCAAAGATCAGTATATGAATGTAATAGGTTCTCCTGCAGAGACCATTGAGATATCAGATACCTAGTCAAAACAGGGTATTGTCTCGGCTTACAGATTAAAACACCTTTTATGGTGGAATTCTTTTATATTCTTCATACACCAGGAGTTTATGAAGAAAGATGCCCATTTGCAATCTATTTAAAATTGATGCTTATTTATGACCCTTTCCAGTCGCTGGAAGAGGGGGAGGATATCCTAGGTCCTGAAGAGCCTAGCTCTAGTGTACTAGATATACTCCTTTATCTGGCCAACTGCATGTGTCTCTATTAGAACGTCTGCAGCAAAGCTGTTAGCCAGGTACAGTGATGCCCTGGAGAGCACCACTGGACCAAGGATAAGCTGCTCCTGCGCAACTATCAAGGGTCAATGAATATATATCGCATATGCAGGTTTACAGATCATCGCGATGACTAAGCACAAATGGTCGGCCACCTCCTAAAGATCTTCACATCATTCTCCAAAGTCTATATCTTCTGAGAAGCTCATCATCCAAGAAGCAAGTCAAGAATACGCTCATCCAGGTCCAGCAGTACCTTGCAGATACATTGAGGACTGAGTAAAAGAATTCATTCGTGGAGTAATCTACCGACTTTGAACAGCGTACCACTCTAGAGTGCCACTATCTTCCAGTAGCCGCTAGATATAAGTGAAACTTGTATAGATGAGTGATGATTTTATTTGCTTTCAGAACATGATGGATGTATTGACGAATAGGAAATGATTGTATAGATACCTAGGAGATCTGCAAGCCTGAAGCTTGTACATATCAGGGGGAGTTGATATTAGAGTTGTACTCTTTTCCCTTAGCTATGGGTTTTCCTACTGGGTTTCCATAGCTAAAGGTTTTAATAAGGCAACCTCATTTAACTCAGGACCCTGAAGTGTCCACCCCTAATGAAGCTGAAAGACCTTCAAGCCTGAAGCTTGTACGGATCGGGGGGGAGTAACCTGTGGGTTGGACTCTTTTTCCTTAAGCTGTTGGTTTTTACACTGGGTTTTCCACAGCTAATGTTTTAATGAGGCAAACACGATTACGTTGGATCCAGAAGTATCCACCCACTTAGAATTATACGCTAAGACCATAGTAATGGATGGATAAGGGGGAGTGCTATGAATGAGGGAGGCCTTTGGCCTCCGCTCTTTTTAATCCCATATTAATCCCCATCAAGCTTACTAATAGAGACCTTTGGTATCCCATGTCCTTTTATATTCTACTATTATGAATAAATAGAGAACCATGGCTTTGTGCCATGGTGACTTATTCTCTTCATTTCTAACAATGATGTGATTTTAGGCCTAATTTTTTCTTCTCTTATTTTTCTGTGGAAGATGGCAATCATTCCAATGGATATTTTTAAAGATTATTCTGACTTCGGGGCTAAATTCCAAATTTTCTGAAAGATATGTATCTTTTTATTAATTAATGTGATTTTTGACGTAATTTTGTCTTCTCTTATTTTTCAATTGAAGATGGCGATCTGCCGATTCCAACAGGCATTTTTGCATATTATTCTAACCTCTGGGCTATTTTCTAAATTTTCTGAATGAAATGCATCTTTTTATTAAATGCTATGATTTTTGGTCTAATTTTGTCTTCACTTATTTTTCAGTTGAAGTTGGCGATTTGCCATTTCCAACAGACATTTTTGTGGATTTTTCGTAGCTCGATGCTATTTTCTACATTTTATGTAAGATATGGATCTTTTTATTAATGCGATGATTTTTAAATCATACGTTTGTCTTCTCTTATTTTTTTCAATTGAATATGTCTATCTACCGGTTCCAACGGACATTTTTACTGATTTTTCCTTGCCAGTGGCTATTTTTCTACATTTTATGGAAGATATGGATCATTTTATTAAATTATATGATTTTTTCGCCTAATTTTGTCTTCTCTTATTTTTTTCATTTTAAGATGGCGTTCTCCCGGTTCCAACGGACATTTTTGCGGATTTTTAACCTAGAATTTATATTCTGTATTTTCTGGAAGATATGGATCTGTTTAATAAATAATATGATTTTTTGGCCTAATTTTATTTTCTCATATTTAACAGATGAAGATGGTGATCTCCTGGTTCCAACTGATATTTTTGCACATTTTTCTGAGTTCGGGGCTATTTTTCTACATTTTATAGAAGATATGAATCATTTTATTAAATGATATGTTTTTGGCTTAATTTTGTCTTCTCTTATTTTTCAGTTGAAGATGACGATTTTTCGGTTCCAACAGAAATTTTTGCGGAATTTTTGAAGCTCTGTTCTACATTTTATGGAAGATATGGATTTTTTTAATAAATGATATGATTTTTATATCATACGTTTTTCTTCTCTTATTTTTTCAGTTGGATATTGCGATCAACCGATTTCAGCAGATATTTTTTTTCTGATTTTTGTTAGCTTAGGGCCATTTTCTTTATTTTAGGGAAGATATGGATCATTTTATTAAATGATATGACTTTTTGGCCTAATGTTGTCTTATCTTATTTTTCAATTGAAGATGGCATTCACCTGGTCCCAACGGAGATTTTTGCGGATTTTTTGAACTATAGGCTATTTTCTACATTTTCTGGAAGATATAAAAATTTTATTAAATAATATGATTTTTAGCCTAATTTTTTTCTTCTCATATTTTTCAGATGAAGATGGCGATCTCCCGGTTCCAACGGACATTTTTACAGATTTTTCTGAGCTCCGGGCTATTTTCTATATTTTCTGTAAGATATGGATCTTTTGATTAAATGATTTGATTTTTATAGCCTAATTTTGTCTTCTCTTATTTTTTTAGTTGAAGATGGCGATCTCCCTATTCCAACAAACATTTTTGCGATTTTTTGAGCTCGGTGCTATTTTCTACATTTTATTAAAGATATGGCTCTTTTTATTTACTGATATGATTTTTGTAGCCTAATTTTGTCTTCTCATATTTTTCAGTTGAAGATGGCGATCTCCCGCTTGCAACAGACATTTTGCTGATTTTTCTGAGCTCGGGACTATTTTCTACATTTTCAGAAGGTGTAACAACCCTTGTGAGTAAATACTAAGTAACTATTAAGTTAGCCCTAGTCTCTTGTGTGTATGTGTGTATATATATATGCATACCCGTTCACTAGAATGAATAGATTTGCATTTGTATTTATACCCAAAATTTTTGCATTTATACCCAAAAATTGTGTATATTCCCATGATTGACAAGAAATGAGGGTTTGTACACAAGAGTTCCCTAAATGGCATGCTCGATAATAAAGCAAGCAAGTTGGTGGGCAATTAAAGCGAGAGAGAGAAAGAGAGTGATGGCAACCTTGTAATTTAGAGACCAAGTCAACAGGGTTTTAATGAGGGGCAACATGCAATGGCAAATTTGTAAATAAATCACCAAGTTGGAGGGCCATTTATGAGAGGCATTGTGCAATGGCACACCTTGTAAATAAAACAAAAAAAATGGAGGGCAAATGTGAAATAATTATAAGCCATGGCAAACTTGTGAATAATGAGAATATTAGGAGATAACACCTAATTAACAAAATTCCCCAAGCTTCTACATAATTCCACACCTCTCTCTTTCTTTCTTTTCTTATCATTTTAAATTCCTTTTTATTTTACTCTCCCCCATATGGTGTGGCTGGACGAAACTTTCAAAAAAAGAGAAAGAAAAGAGAGAAGAGAAAGGAGAAGAAGAAGAAGAGAAGGAGGAGGAGGCCTAAGCTAGGAGAGGACTTCCAATCAAGCCCTAACCCTTTCTTGAAGCTCTTCATAGGTAAGAATCTCCATCACTCACCCTATATTTGTAGTTGATGATGAAAACATGCTTGTATTTTTAGTTTTTGAGAATTGGGATGAGTGTTGTAGAATTAGGGTGTATGAATGCATGCTTGGTTATTTCTTTGGGATAATGATGGAATTGGGCCCAAAATCATGTTTCTTTTTATAAATTCTTAGTAAAGTTCATGTTTTTATGTGTTAATATTGGGGAAATGGTAGATATGAGTGAAAGATGTCATTTTTAGGATGTATGGTTAATAACAAGTTCTCATTTTACTAACAGACTACATTTTTATGGATAAGCTAGTTTTTAGGCTTAATAAAAATGCCACCTTTGTTTAAAAAATAACAAAAGAGGAAAATTTCAATAAGTTAAAAGACCACATTTTTATGGAAAACCTAGGCTAGATAAGCCCTTATATGACATCCTACACTAAACCCCCATGGTTGCACTCAAATTCACATGTTGTAAGAGTACACTCCCTCATTTTCACAAAAAACTCCCAATCTTGAATAACGTGCCTTCACTAATGTTCCTCATTTTTCAATAAAGGACAATTTTTCCAAAGAGTTTTTTTCTACAAGTTTAAAGCTCTCTAACATGGTCTCATGTACTCTAGAGCCTCTTTAAAAAGTGCATAATAAGAGATCCTACAATGTTTACCATGTTTCCGAAATAACTAAAGATCTAGATTAATCATTAAGCAAGACCATGCAAATAATAATATAGATATACAACATGCTGAATCTTAAAATGTTACCTTCTCTGTTTAGCGGAAGCGTACCTGAGTCCATCGCTAATAGTCTGATAGAGATCCTGACAATAATGAAGCGGGTGATCTTCCAGAACAGCACGAATCCACAGTTGGAGAAATCCTTTGACTTTCTCCCAGTTTCTCTCCTAGCGACGGGGCGTAGAAAAGACGGCTAACTTGTTCGTGTTCTCTGGGGATCATGACCGCGTATATATATGGGCTAGCCTCCTTAGCCCTAGGGTTTTCAATTCGGCCCATCAACGAATTGAAGCACAATAGTCGCCACACATAAAGGCCCACAACCTATATGACTCATTTAAGACCACTTAACTTATAAAATGAGATCACTTATACATTGGGCTTTAATATGACAGTGTAGCACCATATAATTATTTATCGCATATAAGCCCAATGTTGGATTAAGATTCAACTTAGTTGGATAAGTTCCAACAATCTTCCACTTGGGCTATATGCTAAAATTTATAATTATATTTCGTTGTGCATACAACCAAATAAGATATTAACTTACAGTCATTTCTTTAATGAGTTAAAAAACAATCCGGTCCATCAATTATATTAGCAAGGGATCAAAGAGATCCTCGCCGTAGCAATTGCAGCTCGACCCATCAGTGGTCACCGTGCTAATACAAAAGAATGACATGGATTATGAAGTGGATGTGTAGCATGCAAATTACATTTAATGTGAACATGTCTATTTCCAACTGATCCTCCTTAACCTTAGTAAGATCATAAAAAAACCAAAATCGGAGTGAAGCCGAACTGAACCAAAACTTTATTTCTGATCAGAAAATAACCTCAAGCTTAATCTGGAGACTTTAATTTTGTCTATCACATGAGCACCCAACAAACACCCACAAAACCGAATGTTCTTAATAAAATGACATCCATATGAGTAGCAAGCTCATAAAACCTTTTGGATGATATTCCCTTAGTATAACGGATCGTAATTACACAGTTTGTTCTGATGTGCTCATTAGACAATTATACACTCCGAATTATTAATCAACAATCTAGGAACTTGATCTCTGAATATCTAAACTTTGTTGAGTTCCTATTGTTGCTGGAATATAAAACTGCATACTTTATTGGCAATAAATAAACTGTGTGGTGTTTTAATTACATCCCTGATTTGCAGCATAGTGACAAAAAATGCAGATATATTTCATGATTTGGATGTCAAATAATATTATATGAAATCTAAAGCCGTGTCAAAAGAGACTATATAAAAGTGACTATTTAGATCTTTTCTAGTAGATGGCGCCTAACATAGATTTTCATAAATTCTTTGCATCCAATAAATGATCATAGTCAGTATACCAAAATGATCTCAAACCTTTTTGACTACTATCCTTGAACATGTAACCCTTTTGTTCTCTATAAATATTGTAAGACCTATTTGGCTGTTGTTAGATGGTCGACTCCTGAACTTAACAATCTGCCCAACACACCTGTAATATATGCAATAACCAAATGCATATAAAACTGAGCATACTTTAGAATCCACATTGGTGAGATATAGGGAATCCTCTGAAGTAAATTCTTGGGGTAATCAATGAGACTAAACTTGTCTCCCACAGAACTTAACATACATTACCACATAGACATCATAGAAATTACATGCTCCCACAGAACTTAAGATAAATAACATCATCAAACATCATCTCAAAACCGAACGAGGTGATCACTTAATGAAATTTAATATATCATTAACGATGTTGAAATGCTCTACTAATGTCATTATAAACCTTATAGAGTCTTTCATGAAAACTGAAAAGAAAGTCTATTTACAATTGATGCATTCTTTTCTGTATAAAGTTTTTGAGTGATATGCTTTAAGTCTTTTCTTAATACCCTTTTGAATTCCTTTTGATTATAAAAAACTATTTACAACAATAGGTTTCAAACCTTATGGCAATGAGAAAAGATTTTAAGTATGATTCAAAAACTTTCTTAATTAATGCATTAATCCATTTTAGAGATGTAGAACTTTTATGATTTGATGTAAGTCGAACTTCCATCATCCTAATGTCAACAGTGAACAAGTCATCTTTTTAATGGATTTCCTGAATGGCAATTAGTGCTTTGAGGTGCTAGAGTTTGTTCTTATGAACAATTTCCCGAATAGGAGGAATTGCAACATTATCTTGCATTTATTGTGTTTTGAACAATGTTAGGAATACCATCCTGAACAATGCCAACAACACCTGTGGGGATCTAATCCTCTTCAAGAATAATGTCACTAACTAAATTTCCTCCTCAAACTTAGCATCCTCAAATAGGTATGCATTTCCTAATTCGTAACTTAATAGTGGGATTATGTAAAATCATACAAATATCACTATTTAAACTATTCAACAAAACTAGAAAATCATTAGCATTAAGTCTAGTTTCTTTATTAGGCTTATAAAACCTTAACTTAGTTGGACATCCAAACATGCAAGTGATTTAAGTTCATTTGTTGAAATCTCATCAAGGAAATAAGCTGCAATAAAAAATAACCGAATTCAAAATTGTTAATTCTTTCTTTATAACACATGTACTTAAATTGTAGGAATTCTATAAATGAAACAACATTTCAAAATAAATGAATATTTTAATGATCTTTTAAATAACCAGAATAAACTAATTTTGAATCATGAGACAACCAAATTTTCCATTCATGATTAAATAATAACAACCGAATTTGTTCAAAAATAGAAATAGAAATCCAAATTCCGTTAAACCGGTACATAATAGTCTCATAAAATTCAAATACAATCTAGCCTTTAAAAGAAATAATCTAAATTTAATTTGCTTCTACTTGAACCATCTTGCCATTGTCCATATTGATGTATCTTTCACCATCATTTGGCTCTTGGCATCTTAGGCAATCCTGCATAGACACAATGATGTGAATGGTTATACCAGGATCTTTCCATCACGTGTCTATAAGTACCATAGTTTGTAGGAAAAGAAATTAACTTAGAATTAAACCAAATTAAAGAAACATACACTTTTTAGCACGCCAAGCGTGATAATTTGTGCAATTTTTCTTTACATGTCCTTCAGCTCCACAAAAGAAACAACCATTACCTTCTAACTTTTCAGTTCCCTTTGTTGTTTCTTTTGAGAAGCTGTATCTGCAGCTTCAGTATCCTTCTTTCTTTTGTTGAAGGTAGAGATCGAGTGAGTGCTTTCTATCATTTCTTGCTTAAGCCTTTCATCTTCCTTTACACAGTATGAGATGAGCTCATCCAGAGACCAAGTCTCATCCTTCAGATTGTAGCTCATCTTAAACTGGTTAAACTATGATGGAAGAGATGTCAAAACAAAATGCACTAGCAGAGCCTCAGAGAGGTCTAGCTCAAGTGCTTTCAACCTTGAAGCAATATTAGACATCTTCAATATGTGCTCCCTGATGTTTCCTTTACCTTCATATTTCATTGAAGTTAGGTTTGTCAAGAGTGTACTAATCTCACTCTTTTCATTCTTGACAAACTTCTTTTCAAGCTCAATAAGGAACCATTTAGCTGTGGAAATTTTGTCTGAATTAGAGCCCTTGAGATATCTGGAATGGCATTCTTCACAAGCATTAGGCACATGCGATTTGATCTCTTCCACTCTTCCATCTCCCTCTTTTCATCAGAGGTACTCTCATCAGTGAGTGGTGGAGGACTATGAGTCATTAGTGCCAGATCAAGATCCATGACTCCGAGGATTATCAAAAGATTCTCCTTCCATGTCATAAAGTTAGTGCCATTAAGTACTGGAATAGATTTGAGGTTGGCAGAAAAATTTTCAGGAATAATAGCCGAAAAAGAGAACAAGAAAACAATTGTAACATGTTCATATGAGTATTAAACAAAACAACACCAAATTCAAATTAACGCTATTTTCCCATCTCAAGACATCCTCCACTAGCCCAACATTTATCTTTGGATAATCTATTGACTAGTCATTGACATCTTGTTGTAGCAATCAGACAATGACAATAATAACATGCCAAAAATAAAACTTCCTTTGGGCCGAATTAAATTTGCCTGCATTGATCTCACTAGTCATCACCTTATCTATTGCCACAGGTGCGCATAAAATGATATAGAATGCTAATCTTCCTTTGGGCCGATTTGGCATTCTTATGAAACCATGGGCACATAAAATTCCTTTTATATTTAAGAAATGAAATAACGTAAACAAGAGAGCCCACTTTGGTGAGATGATGATTGCACGAAGTCATTTTAAAAATATATACCTTTGCAAAATTTGAATCTATGTCGCATTTTAATACATGAATTTAAAATTTAAGTGGAAATATTCAAGTCCACTTTTATTCAAAATAAAATTTAAGGCAACCAAAATTTTCATACAAAAGTATGTATTCAACTTGTTATATTTCAAGATTAAAACTAATCTTCAAAAGAAAACCCACTTTGGTGAGTTGATGATTCAATCAATCTATATTCGAAATATATAATTAATTGTGCCAAAAATTTGAAATTGAAACTAAACTGAATTTAACACTAAAATGATTACACTAAGTGGAAATATATATAAGGACCTTTTATTCCACCTTTCAAATCATTTATATTAAGTTAAATAAAATCCATAATTTCAACACAAATTTTCTTCTTCAAAACAGGGTATATATGTATACTAATGTGTGTATAAACACACATATAAAGTTATATATATATAAATATACACCCTATCCCATTTTATATAAAACTTTAAAATGTGTGAAAATTCCGTAAGGCCATTTACTTGATGGTTAGTGAACAAAATTCATTAAGGCCGTTTAAAAATTATCTTTGAGGAGAAATATACGTTATAAACTTTTATTTCCTCCCGAAGAAAACACTTGAATTTTGTGTTATATTTTAAATTCATATTTAGGCAAACTGAATTTTCATACTAAGGTATGAAGTCAACTTGTTATATATCGAAATATATATATATGTATTTATGCTATAAAATTAGAATTTAATTTATTTTACCAAAATTAAAACAAAATTTACCCTTGAGGAGAAATATACATTAAAACGTCTTATTTCCTCCTTCAATCCATTTTAAATTCAACATTAGGCAAACAATCATACAACGTAGGTTTACAACTTGTTACATTCCAAAATAATAATAATCTCTACATTAGAGACCATTTTGATGGGGTTTCGTAGACCTAAAAATTATTTCGAAACATATAACCAACTGTGCTCAAAAATTGAATTTAAATGAAACTGAACTTAAATGTAAATATATATGAAAACCTTTTATTTACTCCGTCGATCCATTTAAAATTTATTCATGTACCTAATCATACAATGTATGTATTTAACCGTTTACATTTCGAAATAATAATAATTTTACAGTAGAGCCCACTTTGGGGGGATTTCAAGAAAATTAGAATCATTTCGAAACGTATAAATAAAGCAAAGAATGCTTAAAAGAATTAAAATGGAACGAATGTAATTTAACACACAAATTGGGCTTAAAGGAAATATATATATATACACATAACCATTTATTTCCTCATTTAAAGAGTTTAAAATTAAAATTTTATGCACTAAATTTATATACAAAGTATGTCCGTAGCTTTTTATATATCGAAATAAAGTAATCGCCACAATAGAGCCCACTTTGGTGAGGTTTTGATTTAATTACAATTATTTCGAAATATATATAATGTAGCATGCCTAAAAGTGAATTTAAATAAATTAAACTATTTTAACACAAAATTACACTTCAATGGAAATATATATGTATTAAAAAAGCCTCATTATTTCCTTGGCAATATTTGTGTTAATATTCTTAAGAAACAAGCCCAAAATAGTGTTCATATAGCCAAAATATTTGCTAAACACGGAGGCACAAAACGGGTGCAAATAGCCAAAACCAGCCCAATTCTGTATTAAATGTTTTTGGAAAAAAATGTTGTTTTGGGCCTAAGTCTGGTCCAAGGCCTTCTAGGGTTTGAAAACCCTAGCAGGTGGCCTCGTTGGGGGGCGCCGGTGCACCGGTCCCTTTCCTGCTATTCCCCGCGAGGGGGCGGCAGCTCCGCCGCCCCCGTTTTTCGCCGCCCCCGTTTTTTGATCCGTCGACGGGGGAAGCCCCCCGGCATCTGGGTTCCGAATGGGGTCGGCAGGGCGTCGCCCCCTCCCTGATGGCTGAATGGGGGCGGTGGGAGTCGCCCCCTCTGCGGTCCACGGCAGGCCCCCAAACTGGGGGCCCGCTCTTTCGACGGAAGGGGCGGCAGGGCGCCGCCCCCTCCGATGGCCGACTGGGGGCGGAGGGCGTCGCCCCCTCTAGTCCTGTTTCCGACAGTGGGGCAGCCAGCCGCCCCTCTCTCTGTTTTGTCTGACAGGGGCAGCAAGGCTGCCCCTTTCTTTCTGCGTCGACGACGGTAGTGCCTGTGCCGATCTCCTGACGATGGCGATAGAGCCGCCCCCTCTTTTGCCGTGTCGGGCGATGGCCGGCGGGCCGCCCCCGATCTAGGGTTCGTATTTTTTTAAAACAGGAAAAATCAATCAAAAAACCCATCAAACTTACAGATCTGAATTCATATAGAGTAAAAAATGAATTTTTATCAGATCTGAATTCATATAGAGTAAAAAATGAATTTTTATCAGATCTGAATTCAAGAGCAAGCAAAATCTTAAGATCCAAGCATGGCGGCTCTGATACCACTTGAAAGAACTAAAGATCTAGATTAATCATTAAGCAAGACCATGCAAATAATAATCTAGATATATCACATGCTAAATCTTAAAACGTTACCTTCTCTGTTTAGCGGAAGCGTATCTGAGTCCATCGCTAATAGCCTGAAAGAGATCCTGAGATAACGAAGCAGATGATCTTCCAAAACCGCACGAATCCACCGTTGGAGAAATCCTTTGGCTTTCTTCCGATTTCTCTCCTAGTGACGGGGCATAGAAAAGACGGCTAAATTGTTCGTGTGCTCCAGGGATCATGACCGCATATATATGGGCCAGCCTCCTTAGCCCTAGGGTTTCCAATTCGGCCCATTAACGAATTGAAGCACAATAGTCGCCACACATAAAGGCCCACAACCTATATGACTTATTTAAGCCCACTTAACATATAAAATGAGATCACTTATACATTGGGCTTTAATATGATAGTGTAGCACCATATAATTATTTATCGTATATAAGCCCAATGTTGGATTAAGATCCAACTTAGTTGGATAAGTTCCAACAATTTCTTCCTCCCAAAAATTTAAGCTTTAGGGATAAACTCCTCATTTTCTAATCTAAATGTAATTTTTCTTTAAAAAGGTTAAGAGAATTCTTTTTACAACTTAGGTTTCTTTCATTAGGACCCTAATGGCAAAATCCTACCTAATTATATTAAGCCTAGCCACAAAATTTCCCTTTATGGGTGAACCCCTTTATGCTACCTTCTAAAAAAACTGAACTATCCAATGTTTCATTCACTTTGAAATCCTTAGATTTTTTCCATGTAGGGGTAAGGAAATCCTTGCTAAATGAGCTTCATGTTACATATGGTTTGGTGTAATTATGACGGCTTAATGTTACTAATTCAATGCATTAATTAGTTAAAGTGGTTGCAAGTTGCAAAATGTTAATTTACATTGCAAGTTTTGAGTTGGATGTTAGTTTCTTATGCATTTGAAACATGCATGTTTATGTTATGTTTATGTTTATGGATTTGTTTGCAAGTTTGAGTTACCTTGAGAGGTTTATGTTGGAGATATTACTTCATGTTGGGTAATGCAAGTTTGTGCAAGTTGGATGTTTATGTTTATGGCTTATGAAACATGCAAGTTTATGTTTAAGGAAATTTGGTCAAAAAGAGTGCATTTGACACCATTTTGCATGCTTAATACTTTATGATTAAAGGCTAGTTAAAAGAAAACCTAGGGTTGACTCGTTCCACTTGAGGTGGGTGAGTACCCTAAAGGGTTGGGGGGAAACCAAGGTAACGAGTGGACATACAGGGATGGACTGCTGAGTTGTGGATCACTCCTGTCGAGCCCTCAGAGACGGGGAGTAGGTCGGGTTGTGTTTGAGTTGGTTGTGTGGTGAACGACTTCTTTCGTAAGAGCTTGTCTCAGGAAATCGTAGCATTCCACCCACATTACCAGGTGAGGTCCAGTCCCCGATGTTTAACCCGTTACTTAAATTTCAAATTCATGCATGAAAAACTTAACATACAATGATTAAAGGTTAGTAACCCTTGAATGTGATGCCTTTTCTCTTGCTTGTGCACTATGATTAGAGTAGTAGAGTTGTGGAGTTCCTACTGGACACGTTGTGACGTGTCCCCTTCCCCCACAGGTACATGTACCATTCTTCAAGTATCGGAACTGAGGACAGAGACCCCGGAGGGCAGCTCGTCTCAGCACGGTCTGTAGAGTTAATAGTCAGTGTGGGACTTGTAGGTAGCGTCTGGGGTGGGAGTGAGATGAGAGCAGTGTTTTGTACCCCCATTGCCCCTTGTACCCCGTAGGTTTGAGTTGTATTTTTGTGGGGACCCTAGATGTTCTGGGTTGTGCAGTGGACTTGTACAGTACTAGTCGTATAGATATAGTGCTCTGTGGCAATGGGATGTTCTGACTGTTGTGTATTACTTTATTGCCTGCATTGTTGTACCTTGTACTTTTCTGCTGTGATTGGAGCTGTACTATTCTGTTTTTTTTAGTTTGTACTTTTATTGCATGTGTTTCCTCAGTGTTTGCAGTGGCATGCAAGATTTTTGGTGTACACATTAGTGCTTGGTATTTTAATACCGCGGCTTGTCATGCCGACCCTCCCTATTTCGGGTAGCAGAGCGTGACAGGTTTTGTGGTGGCCCATGCAGGGCAGCGCTCACTATGATACGCGTAAGGGAAATACAGGTAAGGTTCCAATAGTTCGGTACATGGTACTAATAAGTTGTTCTGTTTCTCACCTGCAGATGAAAGGTGGGAATGGGACTTCCGGCAGGACCAGAGCATTGGATGGCGAGACCAGTCCAGCTGGTGATGGGCTGTCTTCAGGTGACAGGACTTCAGAGTCAACCCTGATGGCTAAAGTCCTGATGGGCATTTTAGAGCACATGAGTCAAATAGAGAAGAGGGCAGCGGTGCCGAAGTCGTCAAGCTACAAGGAGTTTAGGGAGCTGTGTACACAATATTTCTCGGGCAGGGAGAGTAGCCTCGATGTAGACAAGTGGCTACGGCAAACTGAAGATGATCTGACGATGTGTCGATTTCCTCGAGACGGTTGGGTAGAGTTGGTGAGGCACCCGTTGACCCATCAGGCCAGAGACTGGTGGGAGGCTCAGGAGAGGTGACTGAAGGGAAACATTACTTGGGAGACTTTTCTGGAGTTGTTTGAGGCCAAGTTCCTTCCGAAGGCGACAAAAGACGAGTTGAGGTAGAGATTCGAGCACTTGACTCAGAGTAGGAGGACAGTGGATGAGTACGACGCAGAGTTCTCGCTGCTGAGTAAGTATTCACCAGATATTCTAGCGACAGACGCCACTAGAGCCAGGCACTTCTGCATGGGGCTAGATGGAGAGTTTCGGGCAGCCATGTCTACTTAGGAGGCCGTGTTGCAGGCAGCCAGACAACATGAGAGCCACTTATGGAGTTTGGAGAGATTACCATCCAGTGACAGATGATCGTTCGCTCAGCAGAGGACCGAACCTGGGCCAGTCCAGCGGGTGAGATTCAAGGGATCGAGGGCTCCACCTTCGTCACAGAAGGGGCCTTCATACGACAGATGCGGGAAGCCGGGGCATGTGCAGATAGATTGCCGAGTTTCGAGCGCCATGTGTTACACATTGGAGATCCGAGTCACATCAGCAGATTTTGCCCACGGTTGGTCATACTCCAGTGCCACCGATGTCAGCACCAACTCGGCCCATTCAGCAGAGACTCCTTCCGCCACCGTCGCAACGGCTTGCCCTTCTGGCACCATCAGGACCGAGACCGGCTACACCGAGAGGACCCCCTCCACCTCCTCAGCAGCGACGATGATACCAGGGGCAGTTCCTCTGCCGAGGCGGTATCAGTTTACTATGACCTCATTAGATGCTTCGGAGGGTGCTAGTCGGGTGATCACTGGTATGAATCTTGCCCCGCTGCAGTCTATTTGATTTTAGCCTCAGCCTCTTTATTTAGCTAGTTAGCTGTGTTTTATTGTTGTGATACTTTAGGTATTGTTATAGTAGCCTCCTACCATGCCTTTTCTCTATTTGATTCTCGGACATCACATTGTTTTCTGTCTAAGAAATTTGTGACCCAGTACTCTATAGTGGTTGACTCTTTTGTTGCCAGTTGGAATGTTCATACTAGGAATGTGATCATTAGGAGTGCATCTGGGATACGAAACTATCCAGTTGAGATAGGGAGGCGAGAGTTGTATGCAGACTTTCTAGTGATTGAGTTTCCCGGTTATGAGGTCGTGTTTAGGATGGATTGGTTAGGGATGTTCTATGCTAATATAGACTGTAGACTAAGGAGGGTGGTTTTTCGGATCCTTGACCATCTAGAGTTTGAGTTTTGGGATGGTAGTAGTGAGCTTGAGCCTTTGAAGTTCTGAGCAACGGTTGTGGAGTATTCGGGCATGTAGGCAGAGCCAGTGTTACCGATGATTGTTGAAGAATTTTCTGACATCTTTCCAGATGACATCTTTGGATTACCCCCAGATAGGTCCCTGGAGTTTACTATTGATCTGATTCCAGGCGCCCAACCGATAGCGAAGGCTCCGTACCGTATGGCCCCACCTAAACTTCGCAATCAGTTAACTGATTTATCAGATAGGGGATTGATTCGCCCAAGTGTGTCATCGTGAGGAGTGCCAGTGTTACTTGTGAACAAGAAGGATGGATCTCGGAGGATGTGCATTGATTATCGGGAATTGAATAAGATGACGGTAAATGATAATATCCCCTTCCACGAATCGATGATATCTTTGATCAGCTTGGTGGATCATAAGTGTATTCGAAGCTGGATTTGAAAAGTGGGTATCATCAAGTGAAGGTGCGGGAATCTTATAATCCGAAGACCGCGTTTCGGAGTCGATATGGTCATTACGAGTTTTTGGTAATGCCTTTTGGAGTGACGAATGCCCCGGCTACTTTTATGAGGCTGATGAATCAAGTCTTCTTCGAGTATTTAGATAGGTTTGTGGTGGTATTCATCAATGACATTCTGATCTACTCGAAGAATGAGGATGAACATGCTGAGCATCTGCAGATAGTTTTGAATACTCTCAAGCAGCACTGATTGTATGCCAAGTTCAGCAAGTGCCAATTTTGGTTGAACAAGGTTGCATTTCTTGGGCACATAGTCTCTGGAGATGGAGTGTCTGTTGACCCTAAGAAGGTTGCCGCAGTGGAAAGTTGGCATATCCTTGGACAGTCACAAATATACGAAGCTTTTTGGGGTGAGCTGGATATTATCGGAAGTTCATTAAGGATTTCTCGAAGATTACCTCGCCTTTGACTCATTTGACAAAGAAGGATGTTGCGTATGTCTGGTCGGAAGATTGCCAGTGCACGTTTGATGAGCTGAAGCATCAGTTGACCACTGTTCTTATCTTAACTATCCCTGACCATTCAGGTGGTTTTGAAGTTTCTACGATGCATCTGGGAGAGGGTTAGGCTGTGTCCTTCATCAGCATGGGCAAGTTGTAGCATATGCTTCTGGATTATTGAAGGAACACGAGCTGAACTATCCCACTCATGACCTGGAGTTGGCAGCGGTGATTTTAGCCTTGATTGTGGAGACATTTCTTGTTAGGTGACCAAGTGAAGATATACACCGACCATAAGAGTCTGAAGTATGTGTTCACTCAGAAGGAGCTTAATATGAGGCAACGTCGATGGTTGGAATTCATGGTCGAATATGACGTCGATCTGCAATACCATCCTAGGAAGGTGAACGTGGTGCAAGGTGCTCTTAGCTGACTACCCACTGTGATGAGGCTAACTTCTAAGCCGCAACTTCGATGGGCAATCTGACAAATGGGAATAGAAGTTGTACTTCCAGGAGAGGAGACTGTTATGATGGGACTGTAGATTCAGTCTGATTTGGTGAACATGATCAAGGCAGCCCAGTCAGGGGATGCTAAGCTGAAGAGGATTCGGGAGTAGGTAGAGGCTGGACTTCGATCCGACTTTCGAGTTCATGAAGATGGATCGTTAAGGTTTGGGAGCCGGGTCTGTATGCCAAGTGGCGATATTCGGGAGGAATTATTAACGGAGGCACACAGTTCCTCATATGCTATCCATCCTGGAGGAACCAAGATGTACCATGATCTGAAGCAACACTATTGGTGGTCTGGAATGAAGAAGAGTGTAGCTAAGAGTGTGGCATCCTGTTTGGTTTGCTAGCAGGTGAAGGCTGAACACCAGAGAACTGCGGCATTGTTGTAGCCTCTCCCCATTCCAGAATGGAAGTGGGAACATGTGACCATGAACTTTGTGACCGATCTACCTCGGACCCTTAGAGGTAATGATGCGATTTAGGTCATCATTGTTAGATTGACCAAGTCGGTACATTTTATTTCGTTCCGAGTTGGACAGTCCACAGAAATTCTGGCTAAGAGGTACATGGAGGAGATTGTGAGACTGCATGGAGTTCCTATAAGTATAGTATCCGGTATAGATAGTAAATTCACTTCTCATTTCTGGAAAAGTTTACAGGCTAGTCTGGGGACGCGTCTGAATTTCAGTACTGTGTATCATCCTCAGACTGATGGACAGTCTGAAAGGACCATTCATATTTTTGAAGATATGTTGCGGGCATGTATGCTTGATTTCAAAGGTTCGTGGGAGGACCACCTGCATCTGGTCGAATTTGCATACAATAATAGTTACCAAGAAAGTATTGGTATGGCTCCCTTCATAGTTCTGTATGAAAGGCAATGTAGGTCTCCTTTACGTTGGGACGACGTTGGAGACAGAGAGTTTTTAGGACCAGATTTGGTGGCGGTAACAACAGATGTAGTGTGAACAGTCAGGGAAAATTTGCACATCGCACGAGAATGATATAAGCACTGCGCTGATACAAAGCGGCGACCCTTGGAATTTCAGCCAGGGGATTATGTGTTCCTAAAGATCTCACTGATTCGTGGAACTATCCTATTTGGCAAGCATGGGACGCTAAGTCCTAGATATATTGGTCCGTTCGAGATCTCCGACAAGGTCGGTGAGGTTTCATATCGGCTAGTGTTGTTGCTGTCACTCGAAGGTGTGCAAAATGTTTTTCATGTGTCTTAACTCAGAGGATATGTGGGAGATCCCAATCATGTTGTAGACTTCTCAGAGATAGAAGTACGACCGGATCTCACCTATGAGTAGCAGCCAGTGGCAATTTTAGACCGGAGACAGAAGATGTTAAAGAAGAAGACCATTGACTTGGTGCGGGTCATGTGGCAACAAGAGTCTCCAGGGGAGTCAACTTGGGAGTGAGAAGATGAGATGCACGAGAAGTAGCTTACCTGTTTGAGCAATGACTATTGTATCTTATATCTTTCTGTAGTTATTGGTTGCTGTATTTAAATATTGCTCTCATACTCCAGTTAGATTCCGAGGACGGAATTTGTTCTAAGGAGGGTAGGGTGTAACAACCATCGTATGTAAATACTAAGTAACTATTAAGTTAGCCCTAGTCTCTTGTATATATATGCATGCCCATTCACTAGACTGAAAAGATTTGCATTTGTACCCTCCCCCTCAATTTTGCATTTATCCCCAAAAATTGGGTATATTTCCATAATTGACAAGAAATGAGGGTTTGTGCACAAAAGTTCCCTAAATGGCATGCTCGGTAAGAAAGAAAGAAAGTTGGTGGGCAATTAAAAAAGAGAAAGAGAGTGATGGCAACCTTGTAATTAAGAGACCAAGTCAAGGGGTTTTTAATGAGGGGCAATATGCAATGACAAACTTGTAAATAAATCACCAACTTGGAGGGCCATTTCATGAGAGGCATTGTGCAATGGCACACCTTGTAAATAAAACAAAAAATAGAGGGCAAATGTGAAATAATTATAAGCCATGGAAACCTTGTAAATAATGAGAATATTAGGAGATAACTCCTAATTAACAAAATCCCCCAAGCTTCTACATAATTCCACACCTCTCTCTTTCTTTCTTTTCTTTTCATTTTAAATTCCTTTTTGTTTTACTCTCCCCATTTGGTGTGGCTGGCCGAAACTTCAAAAAAAAAGAGAAAGAAAAGAGAGAAGAGAAAGAAGAAGAATAAGAATAGAAGGAGGAGGAGGCCTAAGCTAGGAGAGGACTTCCAATCAAGCCATAACCCTTTCTTGAAGCTCTTCATAGGTAGGAAGCTCCATCACTCACCCTATATTTGTAGTTGATGAAGAAAAATGCTTGTATGTTTAAATTTTTGAGAATTGCGATGAGTGTTGTAGAATTAGGGTGTATGAATGCATGCTTGGTTATTTCTTTGGGATAATGATGGAATTGGGCCCAAAATCATGTTTCTTTTTATAAATTCTTAGTAAAGTTCATGTTTTTATTTGTTAATATTGGGAAAAATGGTAGATATGAGTGAAAGATGTCATTTTAGGATGTATGGTTAATAAAATTCTATCTTTAGTAACAAGTTCTCATTTTGCGAAAAGACTACATTTTTATGGATAAGTTAGTTGTTAGGCTTAATAAAAATGCCACCTTTGTTTAAAAAATAACAAAAGAGGAAAATTTCAATATGCTAAACGACCACATTTTTTATTGAAAACCTAGTCTAGATAAGCCCTTATATGACATCCTACACTAAACCCCCATGGTTGCACTCAAATTCACATGTTGTAAGATCACACTCTCTCATTTTCACAAAAAAAACCCTATCTTGAATAACATGCCTTCACCAATGTTCCTCATTTTTCAATAAAGGACCATTTTTCCAAAGAGTTTTTTTTACAAGTTTAAAGCTCTCCAACATGGTCTCATGTACTATAAGAGCCTCTTAAAAATGTGCTTAATAAGGGATCATACAAGGTTTACCATGTTTCTTCCTCCCAAAAATTTAAGCTTTAGGGATAAACTCCTCATTTTCTATTCCAAATGTAATTTTTCTTTAAAAAGGTTAAGAGAATTCTTTTTACAACTTAGGTTTCTTTCACTAGGATCCTAATGGCAGAATCCTACCTAATTATATTAAGCCTAGCCACAAAATTTCCCTTTATGGGTAAACCCCTTTATGCTACCTTCTAAAAAAACTGAACTATCCAATGTTTCATTCACTTTGAAATCCTTAGCTTTTTTCCATGTATGGGTAAGGAAATCCTTGCTAAATGAGCTTCATGTTACATATGGTTTGGTGTAATTATGACGGCTTAATGTTACTAATTCAATGCATTAATTAGTTAAAGTGGTTGCAAGTTGCAAAATGTTAATTTACATTGCAAGTTTTGAGTTGGATGTTAGTTGCTTATGCATTTGAAACATGCATGTTTATGTTATGTTTATGTTTATGGATTTGTTTGCAAGTTTGAGTTACCTTGAGAGGTTTATGTTGGAGATATTACTTCATGGTGGGTAATGCAAGTTTGTGCAAGTTGGATGTTTATGTTTATGGCTTATGAAACATGCAAGTTTATGTTTAAGGAAATTTGGTCAAAAAGAGTGCATTTGACACCATTTTGCATGCTTAATACTTTAGGATTAAAGGCTAGTTAAAAGAAAACCTAGGGTTGACTCGTTCCACTTGAGGTGGGTGAGTACCCTAGGAGGGTTGGGGGAAACCAAGGTAACGAGTGGACATGCGGTGATGGACTGCTGAGTTGTGGACCACTCTTGTCGAGCCCTCAGAGGCGGGGAGTAGGTCGGGTTGTGTTTGAGTTGGTCGTGTGATGAACGACTTCTTTCGTAAGAGCTTGTCTCAGAATGTCGTAGCATTCCACCCACATTACCAGGTGATGTCTAGTCCCTGATGTTTAACCTGTTACTTAGGTTTCGAATTCATGCATGAAAAACATAACATACAACGATTAAAGGTTAGTAACCCTTGAATGTGATGCCTTTTCTCTTGCTTGTGCACTATGATTAAAGTAGTAGAGTTGTGGAGTTCCTACTGGGCACGTTGTGACGTGTCCCCTTCCCTCGCACAGGTACAGGTACCCGTCTTTAAGCATCGGGACTCAGGACAGAGGCCCCGAAGGGCAGCTCGTCTTAGCACGATCTGTAGAGTCAGTAGTCAGTGTGGGACTTATAGTGTAGCATCTGGGGTGGGAGTGAGATGAGAGTAGTGTTTTGTACCGCCATTGCCCCTTGTACTTCGTATGTTTGAGTTGTGTGGGGAGCCTAGCTTTTCTGGGTTGTGTAGTGGACTTGTACAGTACTAGTGGTAGATATAGTGCTCTGTGGCATTGGGATGTTCTGACTGTTGTGCTTTACTTTATTGCCTGCGTTGTTGTACCTTGTACTTTCCTGATGTGATTGGAGATGTACTATTCTTTTTTTAGTTTGTACTTTTATTTCCTGTGTTTCCTCAGCGTTTGCAGTGGCCTGCGAGATGTTTAGTGTACACATTAGCGCTTGGTATTTTAATACCGCGGCGTATCGCTCCGACCGTCCCTATTTTGGATAGCGGAGCATGACAAGAAGCTATGGATCTTTTTATTAAATGAGATGATTTTTACGCCTAATTTTATCTTATCTTATTTTTCAGTTTAACATGGTGATCTCCCAGTTCCAACGTACATTTTTGCAGATTAATCTGACCTCGTGTCTATTTTGTAAATTTTCTGGAAGATATGTATCTATTTGTTAAATGATATGATTTTTGGTCTAATTTTGTCTTCACTTATTTTTCAGTAGAAGATGGTGATCTCTCGATTCCAATGGACATTTTTGCAGATTTTTCTAAGGTCGGTTCTATTTTCTGTATTTTATGAAATATATAGATATTTTTTAAATGATATGCTTTTTATATCCTACGTTTGTCTTCTCTTACTTTTCAGTTGAATATGGCGATCTACTGGTTTCAATGGACATTTTTGCTAATTTATCTTAACTTGGTGCTATTTTTCTACATTTTCTTAAAGATATGAACCTTTTCATTAAATAATATGATTTTTGGCCTAATTTTGTCTTCTCTTTTTTTCAGTTGAAGATGGCGATCTCCCATCTCCAATGGACATTTGTCCGGATTTTTTGCGCTACATTTTATTTTCTACATTTTTGTAAGATGTGGATTATTATATTAAATGATATGATTTTTATGGCGATCTTGGACATTTTCTTCCACTTCCAACTGACGCTATTTTCTACATTGTATGGAAGATATGTATCTTTTTATTAACTGAGATGATTTTTATAGCTTATACTTTTTTCTCTTATTTTTTTCTTGTGAAGATGTAGATCAATCGGCTCCAACGAAAATTTTTGCGGGCTTTTCTTTCCTTAGGAATATTTTCTACATTTTCTATAAGATATGTATTTTTTATTAAATGATATGATTTTT
The DNA here is from genome assembly GCA_030789695.1 of Scilla litardierei. Classification (NCBI taxonomy): domain Eukaryota; kingdom Viridiplantae; phylum Streptophyta; class Magnoliopsida; order Asparagales; family Asparagaceae; genus Scilla; species Scilla litardierei. The sequence continues at coordinate 38,538,554 of CM061130.1, read as the reverse complement.
TGGCCTAATTCTGTCTTCTCTTTTTTCAGTTGAAGATGGCGATATTCCGGTTCCAACAGATATTTTTACGGATTTTTAGAGCTCCAGACTATTTTCTATATTTTATGAAAAATATGAATCTTTTTTATTAACAGATATGATTTTTGGCCTAATTTTGTCTTCTTTTATTTTTCAGTTGAAGATGGCAATCTCTCGGTTCCAACGGACATTTTTGCGGATTTTTCTGAGATTCGAGCTATTTTCTACATTTTATGGAAACATATGTCTCTTTTTATTAAATGAAATGATTTTTATTGCCTAAGTTTGTCTTATCTTATTTTTAGTTGAAGATGGCGATCTTTCGGTTCCAACAGACAAGTTTGCGGATTTTTCTGAGCTTGGGGCTATTTTCTATATTTTATGGAAGATATGGATCTTTTTATTAAAGGATATAATTTTATAGCCTAAGTTTGTCTTCTCTTATTTTTCAGTTGAAGATTGCGATCTCCCATTTCAAACGGACATTTTTGCAGATTTTTTTTACCTCGAGCCTATTTTCTATATTTTCTGAGAGATATGAATCTTTTTATTAAAGAATATGATTTTGGGCATAATTTTTGTCTTCGCTTATTTTTTTCATTAAATATGGCAATCTCCTTGTCCCAACGGACCTTTCTGAAAAATTTTGTAGCTCCGGGCAATTTTCTACATTTTCTGTAAGACATGTATCTTTATATTAAATGATATAATTTTTATAGCAAAATTTTGTTTTCTCTTAATTTTCTTTTAAAGATGGCAATCTTCTGGTTCCAACAGAAATTTTTACGGATTTTTGTAAGATCTGTGCAATTTTCTATATTTTCTAAAAGATATGCATCATTTTATTAAATGATATGATTTTTTGGCCTTATTTTGTCTTCTCTTATTTTTCTGTTAAAGATGGCGATCTCCCGGTTCCAACGGAAATTTTTGCGGATTTTTCTGAACTCATGAGTATTTTATACAGTTAATTGAAGATATATATATTTTAATAAATGATATGATTTTTATCGACAAATTTTGTTTTCTCTTATTTTTTTGGTTAAACGTAAATCTATCGGTTCCAATAGAAGTTTTTTTGCAGATTTTTCTGAACTTCATACTATTTTCTACAATTTCTGTAAGATATGATTCTTTATATTAAATGATATGATCTTAATGGCCTAATTTTGTCTTCTCTTGTTTTTTTCGTTGAAGATGGCAACTCATAGTTTTAACAGACATTTTTGCAGATTTTAATAGCTACGGGATATTTTCTACATTTTCTGTAAGATATGAATCTTTATATTAAACGATATGATTTTTATAGCCTAATTGTGTCTTCTCTTATTTTTCAGTTGAAGATGGTGATCTCCCGGTTCCAGCGGACATTTTTGCATATTTTTCTGAGATCTCGGTATGTTCTACATTTTCTAAAATATATGGATCATTTTATTAAATGATATGATTTTTTGGCCTAATTTTGTCTTTTCTTAATTTTCTGTTAAAGATAACGATCTCCTGGTTCCAACGGACATTTTTGCGGATTTTTCTAAGCTCGGGTTTATTTTCTACATTTTACTGAAAATATGGATCTTTTTATTAAATGATATAACTTTTGTTGCGCAATTTTGTCTTCTCTAATTTTTATTAAATGGCGATCTCCCAGTTTTAACAGAAATTTTTATGGATTTTTCCGAGTTCTGGTCTGTTTTCTACATTCTCTGTATGATATGAAATTTTTATTAAATGATATGACTTTTATAGCCTAAGTTTGTCTTCCATTATTTTTCAGTTGAAGATGGCGATCTCCAGGTTCCAAAGAAAATTTTTGCGGATTTTTTCGTCTCGTGGCTATTTTCTACATTTTCAGAAAGATATGTTTCTTTTTATTACATTATATGATTTTTGGCCTAATTTTGTTTTCTCTTATTTTTCTGATGAAAATATCGATCTCCTAGTTCCAACAGATATTTTTGCAGATTTTTCAAATCTACGGTCTATTTTCTATATTTTATGAACGATACGTATCTTTATATTAAATGATAGGATTTTTATAACCTAATTTTGTCTTCCCTTATTTTTCAGTTGAAGATGGTGATCTTCCGGTGACAACAGATATTTTTGATGATTTTTTTGAGTTCGATGTTATTTTGTTCATTTCATTGAATATGTTGATATTTTTATCAAACTATATGGTTTTTGTAGTCTAATTTTGTCTTCTCTTATTTTTTTAGTTGAAGCGATCTTTCAATTCTAACGGACATTTTTACGTATTTTTCTGAACTCGGGGCTATTTTTCTACATTTTCTCGAAGATATGGATCTTTTTATTAAATGATATGATTTTTGGCTTAATTTTGGCTTCTCTTATTTTTCGTTGAAGATGGCAATTTCCCGGTTTTAACGGACGTTTTTGCGGGATTTTTCTGAGCTCCGCACTATTTTCTACATTTTCTGTAAGATATGAATCATTATATTAAATTTTATGATTTTTATAGCCTAATTTTGTCTTCTTTTATTTTTCAGTTAAAGATGGCGATCTCCCAATTCCAACAAACATTTTTGGGAATTCTTCTGAGCTCGGGGATATTCTCTTCATTTTATTCGAGACATGGATCTTTTTATTAAATGATATGATTAGTATAGCCTGGGTTTGTCTTCTCTTATTTTCAGTTGAAGATGTCGCTCTCTCGATTTCAACGGACATTTTTGTATATTTTTCTGAGGTTGATGCTATTTTCTACATTTTATGGAAGATATGGATCTCTTTATAAATGATATAATTTTTAAATCATGCGTTTGTCTTCTCTTATTTTTTCAGTTGAAGATGGCGATCAATCGGTTTGAATAGACATTTTGCTGCTTTTTCTTTGTTTGTGGCAATTTTTCTACATTTTTTGGAAGGTATAGATCTTTTCATTAAATGACATGATTTTTAGCCTAATTTTATCTTCACTTTTTTCAGTCAAAGATGGCGATCTCCCAGTTCCAACAGACATTTGTGCGGATTTTTCTGAGCTCATGGTTATTTTCTACATTTTAAATAAGATATGGATATTCATATTAAATGATATGATTTTTATAGCCTAATTTTGTATTCTCTTATTTTTCTATGAAAGATGTCGATCTCCCAGTTCCAACAGACATTATTGTGGATTTTTCTAAGCTTGAGGCTATTTTTCTACATTTTCAGGAGTTATGGATCTTTTTATTAAATGATATGATTTTTAGGCCCAATTTTGTCTACTCTTAATTTTTTTCGTTTAAGATGGCAATTTCCTGTTTCCAACGGACATTTTTGCGGATTTTTTGAGCTCTGGGCTATTTTCTAAGTTTTCTGTAAGATATGAATCTTTATATTAAATGATATGATTTTTATAGCCTAATTTTGTCTTCTCTAATTTTTCAGTTGAAGATGGCAATCTCCTGATTCCAACAGACATTTTTGCGGATTTTCTAAGCTCGGAACTATTATCTACAGTTTATTGAATATATGGAACTTTTATTAAATGATATAATTTTTATAGATTAATTTTGTCTTCTCTTATTTTTTAGTTGAATATGGCGATCTCCTAGTTCGAACAAATTTTTTTCGGATTTTTTGAACTCCGGGAAACCACCATCTTCAACTGAAATATAAGAGAAGACAAAATTCGGAATGAGGAAATCACCATCTTCACCTTTAAAAATGTCTGTTATAACCGGGATATCACCATCTTCAACTGATAAGATTTTTATATATCGTTTTCGGAACTTAGTGCTATTTTCTACATTTAATGAAATGTATGGATCTTTTTTAAATTGATATGATATTTATAGCCTAAATTTGTCTTCTCTTATTTTCCAGTTGCAGATGTCGATCTTTTTATTAAATGATATGATTTTGGCCTAATTTTGTCTTCTCTTATATTCCAGTTGAAGATGGCAATCTCCTGGTTCCAACAAATTTTTTTGCGGATTTTCTGAGCTCCAGGCTATTTTTCTACAGTTTGGGAAGATATGAATCGTTTTATTAAAGGATATGATATTTTGGCCTTATTTTGTCTTCTTTTATTTTTCATGTCGAATATGGTGATCTCCCGATTCCAACAGATATTTTTACGAATTTTTCTTAGCTCAGGGCTATTTTCTACACTTTTTGAAAAATAAGAATCTTTATAATAAGTGATACGATTTTTTATCCTAATTTTATCTTCTCTTAGTTTTCAGTTGAAGATGGCGATCCCCCGGTTCCAACGTCCATTTTTTCGAATTTTTCTGAGCTCCAGGCAATTTTCTATATTTTATTAAATACAAGGATCTCTTTATTAATGACAAGATTTTTGTAGCCTAATTTTGTCATCTCATTTTTTCAGTTGAAGATGGCGGTCACCCTGTTCCAACAGACATTTTCGCGGATTTTTCTTAGATTGTAGATTTTTGTTCTACATTTTCTGGAAAATATGAATCTTTTTTTAAATGAAATGATTTGTGGCCTAATTATGTCTTCTCTTTTTTTCAGTTGAATATGGAGATCTCCTGGTTCCAACGGAGATTTGTGCGGATTTTTCTGACCTCGGGGCTATTTTCTACATTTTCTGTATGATATGAATATTTATATTAAATTATATGATTTTTATAACCTAATTTTGTCTTCTCTTATTATTCAGTTGAAGATGGCGATATCCCGGTTCCAACAAACATTTTTGCCGATTTTTCTGAGATCGGACCTAGTATTTTACATTTTCGGGAAGTTATGGATCTTTTATTAAATGATATGATTTTTTGAACTAAATTTTTCTTCTCTTATTTTATTGTTGAAGATGGCGATCTCTCGGTTCCAACCAACCTTTGTTCGGATTTTTCTGAGCTCCGAGCTATTTTCTACATTTTCGGGAAGTTGTGTACTTTTTAGTAAATGATATGATTTTTTGGCCTAATTTTGTCTTCTCTTATTTTCTCCGTTCCAACTGACATTTTTGCACATTAATCTCGCTTTGGGGCTATTTTCAAATTTTTTTTGGATGATATGGATCTTTTTATTTAAGATATGATTTTTGGCCCAATTTTGCCTTCTCTTATTTTTAAGTTGAAGATGGCGATCTCCCGTTCCAACTGATATTTTTGCGGATTTTTCTAAGCTCGGTGCTATTTTCTACATTTTATAGAAGATATGTATCTTTTTATTAAGTAAGATGAATTTAGGCAAATCCGCAAAAATGAATTTAAGTAAGAAAAATCCGCAAAAATGTTCGTTGGAACCGGAAGATCGTCGTCTTCGTCTAAAAAATAAGTGAAAACAAAATTAGGCCTAAAAATCATATTATTTAATAAAAAGATCTATATCTTCCAGAAAATGTAGAAAATAGGCTTGAGGTAAGACAAATCCGTAAAAATGTCCGTTGGAACCGGGAGATGGCCATTTTCTACTAAAAATATGAGAAGCCAAACTTGGGCTATAAAAATGATCATTTGATAAAAAGATCCTTCTCTTCAATTAACCGTATAAAATAGCCCTGAACTCAGAAAAATCCGCAAAATGTCCGTTGGAACCAGATATCGCCAGTTTCAACTCAAAAATAAGAGAAGACAAAAATAAGGCTATAAAAATCATATCATTTAATAAAAAGATCCATATCTTTCATAAAATGTAGAAAATAACCCCAAGCTCTGAAAAATCCGCAAAAATGTCCGTTAGAACCGGAGATCGCCATCTTCAACTGAAAAATAAGTCAAGACAAACTTATGTTATAAAAATCATATCATTTAATAAAAAGAGCGATATCTTCCATAACAAGTAGAAAATAGCTCGAATTTCAGAAAAATCCGCAAAAATGCCTGTTGGAACCGGGAGATCGACATCTTCAACTGAAAAATAAGAGGAGAAAAAATTAGTCCAAAAATCATATCCTTTACTAAAAAGATCCATATCTTTCATAAAATGTAGAAAATAACCAGAGCTCTGAAAATCCCTAAAATGTCCGTTGAACCGGGAAATCCTATCTTCTACCAAAAATGAGAAGACAAAATTAGGCCAAAAATCATATCATTTAATAAAAAGATCCATATCTTACAGAAAATGTTGAAAAATAGTCCCAAGCTAAGAAAAGTCCGCAAAAATATCTGTTGGAACCGGTAGATCGCCATCTTCAACTTAAAAAATAAGAGATGGCAAAATTATGCCAAAAATCAAATCATTAAATTAAAAGATCCTTATCTTCCAAAAAATTAAGAAAATAGCACTGAGGTCAGAGTAATCCGCAAAAATTTCCGTTGGAACTGTAAGATCACCATCTTCAACAGAAAAATAAGAGTAGACAAAATTAGGCCAAAAATCATATCATTTAATAAAAAGAACCATAATTTCCAGAAAATGTAGAAATAAAGCATCGAGCTCAGAAAAATCCGCCAAAATGGTCGTTGAAACTGGGAGATCGCCATCTTCAACAGAAAGCTAAGAGCTGATAAAATTAGGTTATAAAATAATATCATTTAATATAAAGATTCATATCCTATAGAAAATGTTGAAAATAGCCCTGAGCTCAAAAAATCCGCATAAATGTAAATTGGAACCAGGAAATCGTCATCTTCAACTGAGAAAAGAAAAGGTAAAATTAGGCTAAAATCATATCATTTAATTAAAATATCCATTTCTTCCAGAAAAGGTAGAAAAATAGCCCCAAGCTAAGAAAAATCCGTAAAAATGTCTGTTGGAACGGGTAGATCGCCATCTTCAACTGAAAAATAAGAGAAGACAAATGTAGGCTATAAAATCATACCATTTAGTAAAAAGATCCTTATCTTTCATAACATTTAGAAAAATAGCACCGAGCTCATAAAAATCCGAAAAAACATCTAATGGAACCGAGAGATCTCCATCTTCAACAAAAAAATAAGAGAAGCAAAATTAGGCCAAAAATCATATCATTTAATAAAACGATCCATATATTCTAGAAAATTTAGAAAATAGCCATGAGTTCAGAATAATACGCAAAAATATCCGTTGGAACCGGGATATAACCGTCTTTAACCGAAAAATAAGAGAAGACGAAATTAGGTCAAAAAATCATATCATTTAATAAAAAGATCCATAAATTACCAAAAATATATAAAAATGAGCTGAAGTCAGTAAAATCCGCAAAAATGTCCCTTGGAACCGGGAGATCGCTATCTTCAACTGTAAAGTAAGAGAAGACAAATTTAGGTTATGAAAATCATATCATGCAATATAAAGATTCATATCTTACAGAAAATGTATATAAAGGCAGGAGCTCAAAAAAATCCGCACAAAATGCCCGTTGGAACTGGGAGATCGCCATCTACAACTTAAAAATAGAATATAAAATTAGGCCAAAAAATATTATCATTTCATAAAAATAAACATATCTTCCAGAAAATGTAGAAAAATAGCATTAAGCTAAGAAAATCTACAACAATGTCCGTTGGAACCAGAAGATTGTCATCTTCAACTGAAAAAATACGAGAAGATTAATGTAGGCAATAAAAATCATATTATTTAATAAAAAGTTTTATCTTCCATAAAATGTAGAAAATAGCTCAAAAATCAGTAAAAATGTTTGTTGGAATAGGGAGATCGCCATCTTCAACTGAAAAATAAGAGTATACAAAATTAGGAAATAAAAATCATATCATTTAATATAAATATCCATATCGTACAGAAAATGTAGAAAATAGCCGGGAGCACAGAAAAATCTGTAAAAATGATCGTTGGAATGGGAGATCGCCATCTTCATCTGAAAAATAAGAGAAGACAAAATTAGGCCCAAAAATCATATTATTTAATAAAAATATCTATATCGTCCAGAAAATGTTGAAAATAGGCTAGAGGTCAGAAAATTCCACAAAAATGTCAGTTAGAAACAGGAGATCGCCATCTTCAACTGAAAAATAAGAGAAGACAAACTTAAGCTATGAAAATCATATCATTTAATAAAAAGATTCATATCTTCAATTATTTGTAGAAAATTGCGCCGAGCTCAGAACATTCCACAAAAATTATCTGTAGATATGGCGATCTCCCGGTAACAACGGATATTTTTGCGGATTTTTCTTTGTCTGAGCTATTTTCTACATTTTTGGAGAGTTATGAATCTTTTTATTAAATGATATGATTTTTTCGCCTAATTTTGTCATTCTCTTATATATTTTTGCAGTTGAAGATGTCGATCTCCCGGTTCCAATGGACATTTTGCGTATTTTTTTGAGTTCGGGGCTATTTTCTACATTTTATGGAAGATATTGGACTTTTTATTAAATAAGAAGATTTTTATAGCCTTCTTTTTTCTTCTCTTATTTTTTTCAGTTGAAGATGACGATCTCACGGTTCCAACGGACATTTTTGCATATTTTTCTTAGCTTGAGACTATTTTTCTACATTTTCTGGACGATATGCATCTTTTTATGACATGATATGAATTTTGGCCTAATTTGTTCTTCTCTTTTTTTAATTTGAAGATAGAGATCTCCTGGTTCCAACGGACATTTTTGCAAATTTTTTAAGCTCAGTGATATTTTCTACAGTTTCTGTATTATGAATGTTTATATTAAATGATATGATTTTTATAACCAAATTTAGTCTTATCTTATATTTCAGTTGAAGATGGCGATCTCCAGGTTTCAAGCGGATTTTTGCGTATTTTTCTGAGCTCGGTGATATTTTTCTACATTTTCTAGAAGTTAGGATCTTTTTATTAAATGATATTATTATTTGGTTTAATTTTTGCCAGTTGAATATGGCGATCCCCCAGTTCCAATGGACCTTTTTATGTATTATTTTGACCTCGGGGCTATTTTCTAAATTTTCTAGAATATATGGATCTTTTTATTAAATGAGATGATTTTTGGCCTAATTTTGTCTTTCTTATTTTTTTTAGTTGAAGATGACAATCTCCCGGTTCAAAGGATATTTTTGCGGATTTTTCTGAGATCGGGGTTATTTTATATAGTTAATTGAAGATATGGATCTTTTATTAAATGAGATGATTTTTACAGGCTAAGTTTGTAAACTCTTATTTTTCAGTTGAATATGGCAATCTTCTGGTTCCAACAGACATTTTTGCTGATTTTTTTGACCTCGAGCCTATTTTCTATATTTTCTGAAAGATATGGATCTTTTTATTAAATAATATGATTTTTAGGCCTAATTCTTGGGGCTATTTTCTACATTTTATTGAAGACATGTATCTTTTTATTAAATGATATGATTTTAGTAGACTAATTTTGTCTTCTCTTATTTTTCAGTTGAAGATGGCGATTCTCCTGGTTCTAATGAAAATTTTTGCGGATTTTTCTAATCTTGGAGCTATTTTCTACATTTTCTGGAAGATATGAATCGTTTTATTAAATGATATCATTTATTGGCCTAATTTTGTCTTCTTTTATTTTTCCATTGAAGATGGCGATCTCCTGGTTCCAGGGACATTTCTGCGGATATTTCTGAGCTCCGGTCTATTTTCCACATTTTTGGAATATATGGATCGTTTTATTAAATGATATGATTTTTGGGCCTAATTTTGTTTTCTCTTATGTTCCTGTTGAAGCAGGCGATCTTCTGGTTCCAACAAATATTTTTGTGGATTTTTCTGAGCTTGGAGCTATTTTCTAAATTTTTTGCAAGATATGCATCTTTTTTTAAATGATATGATTTTTTCGCCTAATTTAGTCTTCTCTAATTTTTCGGTTGAAGATGGAAATCACCGGTTTCAACGGACATTTTTTTAGAGTTTACTGAGCTCCGGGCTATTGTCCACATTTTTTGGAAGATATGGATCGTTTTATTAACAGATATGATTTTTGGCCTAATATTTTCTTCTCTTATTTTTCATTTGAATTTGATGATCTCCTGGTTCCAAGAGACATTTTTGCGTATTTTTCTTAACTTGGTGCTATTAAATTTTCTACATTTTCTGAAAGATGTGGATGTTTGTATTTAATGATATGATTTTTATAGTGTAATTTTGGCTTCTCTTATTGTTAAACCCTTGGGTCGGTACTGAAGAGGCTCACTTGATTGACACCAAAGCCCACGAGGTCCACGAAGGAAGCTGGAAACTGACCCAGTCAAAGCCCCTGTGTCATTTGCCCGTTGAACCTCCATCACTCAAATGTGCGATTGATAATGGGCTCATAAATAGTAGAGGCACAGACGACTGTTATTGTATCCCTATTAAGAGGGGGAGGATCGTGTCACCATAATTGGTGATCGATATTCTCCCAACGTCACTGAAGATACCACCAAAGTCTATAAATTCAGAAAGGACAAACAGAAGAGGGATGGTACGAGAAAACTTAACACACTTTATTATTCTTCTTCTACATACTTTATATTTCTTCATCCAACATCTTGAGGAGACTGACTCAAGACGAACCTCTGTGGGTCGATCTTGATAGCCCCAATCCTTTCCTTAAGTTTCCGTCTAACTTAAGCATCGGACGAGACTTGGGTCAGGACCCAGATCTGATCCTATTTGACGTTTCTTTGTGGTACATGAAGCTCGTGATTCGACTCAATAGGAGAGTCGATCTACCGTTCTTTTCAACTATTAATCAAGGTTCGTGTTAGCCCAAGGGTCGAATGAATGTCATATTCAACGAAAGGGTCGATCATACATCCATGATGTGCTCTCTTGTCCCCACCTATCATCGACGCTGGTTCTTCAATCCAAGGGTCACACTCCACCAGCTGACGAGGCTCCACCTCGACCGAGGAGTCTGCGTTAGTACAAATACTCTTGACGCCAATTTTGGCTTTAACAGTTTGCACAGTTTGTGGGAAAGCTCAGTCAACATCCCAAGGCAACTACAGCCCTATGTCGACTGGACCCAAGAACACTGAACCAATTCTTGGTTTGACTGAGAACACTCGAAACGACGACATTCTCATCGAAGATGCTGCACATTCTGGGTCATCATCAAAGGAGCTAAGAGTACTTATGGTGACCCAGGAGAAATTCAACAAGTTTGCTGAGCAGATCAAAAAAAAGCCTGACTGTTTTAGCCGCTACTGTGCAATAAAGCATGGGGCACCCACAACAGGATGACGAGGAGCATTAGCCTCCTAATCTAACTCAAACGCCTGTAAGGGAGCGAACCACTCCCAGAGACCCGAGGTTGGGCAAGAAAAGGCCTAAGTGGAAAGAGAACTTGCAGCTCGATGCGACTACTGCATCTCAATGGAATCAAGAGATGTGGAATAACAACTGTGCCTCTGGCACAATTGAGGTCCTGGGCCTCCACCAATGGGCGATCCATTCACAGCATTTTAGACCAGGTAATAGATCAATTCACTCAAGGTCACAGTCCACATGGATTTGTAGCTGGCACAAAGAGAAAGGAGAGGGAAGAAAGCCACGTCCATTCTTCTAGCGTCACTCACTAATAACATGCGGAGGAGCGAGCCCCAATCACTCTTCTTACTAACTGGTAGACTCCTCGGAAGGATAACATCATGTTTGCCACACTGCTTTCCAAATTCAAGATGAAGAGTTTTCTAAGATTGGTATTATTTTTCTACAATTTCTAAAGTTATGGATCTTTTTATTAAATTATATAATTTTTTGACCTAATTTTGTCTTCTCTTATTTTTCAATTGAAAATGGCGACCTCTCGGTTCCAACGGATATTTTTTTCGGATTTTTCTAAGCTCCCGACTATTTTCTACATTTTCTGTAAGATATGAATCTTTATATTAATTTATATGATTGTTATAGTGTAATTTTTTATTTCTCTTATTTTTTAGTTGAAAATGGTGATCTCCCATGTCCAACGAATATTTTTGCAGATTTTTAAGAGCTCGGGGCTATTTTTATATATTTTAGAGAAGATATGGATATTTTTATTAAATGATATAATTTTGACCTAAATTTGTCGTCTCTTATTTTTTTCGTTGAAGATGGAAATCTCCAGGTTCCCACTGACATTTTTAGGGATTTTTCTAAGCTGCTGGCTATTTTCTAAATTTTCTGTTCGATATGAACCTTTATATTAAATGATATGATTTTTAGCCTAATTTTTGCTTCCTTTATTTTTCAGTAGAAGATGTCGATCTCCCGGTTCTAACGGACATTTTTGCCAATTTTTCTCAACTCGGAACTATTTTCAAAAGTTCATTGAAGATATGGATCTTTTTATTAAATGATATGATTTTATAGACTAAGTTTGTCTTCTCGTATTTTTCAGTTGAAGATGGCGAACTCACGGTTCCAACAGACATTTTTACGGATTTTTTGACCTCGGGGCTATTTTCTAAATTTTCTGGAAGATATGAATTTTTTATTAAATGATATGATTTTTGGCCTAATTTTGTCTTCTCTTATTTTTCACTTGAAGATGGCAATATCGTGGTTCCAACAGACATTTTTGCGGATATTTCTGTGCTCCGAACAATTTTCTACATTTTGTGTATGATATGAATCGTTAAATTAAAAGATATGATTTTTATTACCTAATTTTGTCTCCTCTTATTTTTAAGTTGAAGATGGTGATCTCTAGATTCCAACGGACATTTTTGCAGATTTTTTAAAGATCGGTGCTATTTTTCTCCAATTTTAGAAAGTTATGGATTTTTTATTAAATGAAATGATTTTTTGGCCTAATTTTGTCTTCTCTTATTTTTTTAAGTTAAAGATGGAGATCTCTCGGTCCTAACAGACATTTTAGCAGATTATTTCTGACCTCGGCACTATTTTCTAAATTTTCTGAGAGATATGGATCTTTTTATTAAATTATTTGATTATTGGCCTTGGTTTGTCTTCTTTTATTTTTCAACTGAAGATGGTGATCTCTCAGTTACAACGGATATTTTTGCGGATTTTTATGAGCTTGGTGCTATTTTCTACATTTGAAGAAAGATATGGATCTTTTTATTAAATGATATGATTTATATATCATACATTTCTCTTCTCTTATTTTTTTCAGTTGAAGATGGCGATCTATCGGTTCCAATGCACATATTTGAGGATTTTTCTTAGCTTTCTGGAATATATGGATCTTTTTATTAAATGTTATGATTTTTCGGCCTAATTTTGTCTTTTCTTTTTTCGGTTGAAGATGGTGATCTCTAAGTTCCAAAGGACATTTGTGCTAAAAATTTTGAGCTCCGGGCTATTTTCTATATTTTCTGTAAGATATGGATCTTTATATTAAATAATATGATTTTTATAACCTAATTTTGTCTTCTCTTTTTTCATTGAAAATGGCAATCTCCCAGTTCCAACGGACATTTTTGCCAATTATCCTGAGCTCAGGACTATGTTTCTACATTTTCAGAAAGTTATGTATCTTTTTATTAAATGATATGATTTTTAGCAAAATTTTGTCTTCTCTTATTTTTTTTAATTTAATATGGCGACCTATCGGTTCCAATGGACATTATTACGGATTTATCTGACATCGCAGATATTTTCTAAATTTTCTGGAAGAGATTGATCTTCTTTATAAATGTATGCTTTTGGCCTAATTTTGTCTTCTCTTATTTTTCAGTTGAAAAGGGCAATCTCCCAGTTAAAACGGACATTTTTGCTGATTTTTCTAAGCTCGGTGCTATTTTCTATATTTTATGGAAAATATATATCTTTTTTTAAATGATATGATTTTTATAGCTTACGTTTATCTTCTCTTATTTTATCAGTTAAATTTGGTGATCTACCAATTCCAATGGACATTTTTGCAGATTTTTCGTAGCTTGGGGCAATTTTATTATATTTTCGGGTAGACATAGACCTTTTTATTAAATGATATGATTATTTGGCCTAATTTTGTCTTCTCTTATTTTATCAGTTAAATATGGTGATATCCCATTTCCAACAGACATTTGAGCGGATTTTCTGAGCTCCGGACTTTTTTTCTACATTTTCTGTCAGATATGGACCTTTTTATAAAATGATATGAATTTTATTGCCTAATTTTGTCTTCTCTTTTTCCAGTTGAAGATGGCCATCTTGGGTTCGAACGGAAATTTTTACGGATTTTTCTGAGCTATGAGCTATTTTTCTATATTTTATGGAAGATATGCATCATTTTATTAAATGATATGATTTTTTGGCCTAATTTTGTCTTCTCCTATTTTTAGCAGAAGATGGTGATCTCCCATTTTCGAGGAAATTTTTGCAGATTTTTTTGACCTCGAGGCTATTTTCAACTTTTTCTGGAAGATATGGACCTTTTTATTAAATCATTTGATTTTTGGCCTAATTTTGTGTTCTTTTAGATTTCAGTTGAAGATGGCGATCTCCCGTTTCCAACGGACATTTTTGCGGATGTTTCTGAGCTCTTGGCTATTTTCTAAATTTTCCATAAGATATGAATCTTTATATTAAATGATATTATTTTTATGGTCTAATTTTGTCTTCTATTATTTTTAGTTGAAGATGGTGATTTCCCGGTTCAAACAGATATTTTTGCGGATTTTACTTAGCTCGGATCTATTTTCTGTATTTTCTGGAAGATGTGGATCTTTTTATTAAAGATACGATTTTTGGCATGATTTTGTCTTCTCTTATTTTTCAATTGAAGATGTCTATCTCTCTGTTCCAACGGATATTTTTACGTATTTACTTATCTCGGAGCTATTATCTGCATTTTTGGAAGATATGAATCTTTTTATTAAATGATATCATTTTTGGACTAATTTTTTTCTCTTATTTTTCGGTTGATGACGGCGATCTCGCTGTTACCACGGACATTTTTTGCGGATTTTTCTGGGCTCAGAGCTATTTTCTACATTTTATTCAAGATATGTATCTTTTTATTAAATGATATGATTTTTTCACCTAATTTTGTCCTCTTATTTTTTTCTGTTGAAAATGTCGATCTCTTGGGTCCAACTGACATTTGTGTTGATTTTTCTGTGCTCGGTGCAATTTTTCTAAATTTTGGAAGTTATGGAGCTTTTTATTAAATATATGATTTTTTGGCCTAATTTTATATTTTCTTACTTTTTTCAGTTGACAATGGCGATCTCCCGGTTCCAACAGACATTGTGCAGATTTTTCTGAGCTCCTTGCTATTTTTAACCTTTTCTGTAAGATTTAAATCTTTATATTAATTGATAGGATTCATATATCCTAATTTTTGTGTTCTCTTATTTTTTAGTTTAATATGACGATCTCGCGGGTCCAACAGACTTTGTTGAAGATTTTTCAGAGCTCTGGTATATTTTTATACATTTTCGGGAAGTTTTGATCTTGTATTAAATGATATGATTTTTAACCTAATTTTGTCGTCTCTTATTTTTTCGTTGAAGATAGCGATCTCCTGGTTCCAACAGACATTTTCACGATTTTTATGTGCTTCGGGCTATGTTCTAAATTTTCTGTAAGATAGGAATCATTATATTAAATGATGTGATTTTTTGCCAAATTTTCTCTTCTCTTATTTTTTTCAGTAGAAGATGAAGATCTATCGGTTCCAACAGATATTTTTGCAGATTTTTCTTAGTTCGAACTATTTTAAAAAGTTCATTAAAGATATGTATCTTTTTATTAAATGATAGAATTTTTATAGACTAAGTTTGTCTTCTTTTATTTTTCAATTGAAAATGTCGATCTTTCGGTTCCAACGGAAATTTTGCCGATTTTTCTGACCTCGAGGCTATTTTCTAAAGTTTCTGGAAGATATGAATCTTTTTATTAAATGATATGGTTTTGGCCTAATTTTGTCTTCTCTTATTTTTCAGTTGAAGATGGCGATTTCCCAGTTCCAACAGACATTTTTGCAGATTATTCTGACCTCGGGGCTATTTTCAATATTTTCTAAAAGATTTGGATTTTTTATTAAATGAAGTGGATTTTATTCCTACGTTTCTCTTCTCTTTTTTAGATTGAAGAAGACAATCTACCGGTTCCAATGCATAGTTTTTACTGCTTTTTCTTAACTTGGGCTATTTTTTATATTTTCTAGGAATAGCATGGATCTTTTTATTAAATGTTATGATTTTTTGGCCTAATTTTGTCTTCTCTTTTTTGCAGTTGATGATGGCGATCTCTCAGTTCCAATGGACATTGATGTGGAATTTTTTGATCTACTATCTATTTTCAACATTTTCTGTAAGATATGGATCTTTATATTAAATGATATGATTTTTATATCCTAATTTTGTCTTCTCTGAGTTTTAGTTAAAAATAGCGATCTCCCGGTTCCAACGGACATTTTTTGCGGATTTTTCTGAGCTCAGGACTAATTTCCAACATTTTCGGAATGTTACGTTTCTTTTTATTAAATGATATGATTTTTAACCTAATTTTGTTTTCTCTTATCTTTTCGTCGAAGATGGAGATCTACAGGTTCTAACGGACATTATTTGCGGATTTATTTGACCCCATTGATATTTTCTAAATTTTCTAGAAAATATAGATATTCTTATTAAATGATATGATTTTTGGCCTAATTTTGTCTTCTCTTATTTTTCAGTTGAAAATGGTGATCTCCCGGTTCCAACAAACATTTTTGCTTATTTTTCTAAGCTCGTTGCATTTTATAAATTTTATGGAATATATTTTTGTTTTTATTAAAGGATATGATTGTTATAGCCTATGTTGTCTTTTCTTATTTTTTTTCAGTTGAAGATGGCGACCTACCGGTTTGAAAGGACATTTTTGCTGATTTTTCTTAGCTTGGGACAATTTTTCTACATTTTCTGGAAGATATGGACCCTTTTATTAAATGTTATGATTATTTGGCCTAATTTTGTCTTATCATTTTTTCAGTTGAAGATGGCGACCTCCGGGTTCCAACAGACATTTGAGCGAATTTTTCTGAGCTCCTGTCTATTTTCTATATTTTCAATAAGATATGGACCTTTTTATTAAATGCTATGAGCAGCCTAATTTCGTCTTCTCTATTTTTATTTGATAATGGACATCTCCTGGTTCAAACAGACATTATTGCGAATTTTTCTGAGCTTATAGCTATTTTCTATTTTATGCAGAATATGCATCATTTTATTAATTGATATGGTTTTTTGGACTAATTTTATCTTCTCTTTTTTATTAGTTGATGATGGCAATCTCCCAGTTCCAACGGACATTTTAGCGGATTTTTTTGACGTCGGGGCTATTTTCTACCTTCTCTGGAAGATATGGATCTTTTTATTAAATCATTTGATTTTGGCCTAATTTTTTCTTTTCTTATGTTTCATATGAAGATGTCGATCTTCCTG